>PVKH010038819.1:0-11268 GCA_004027955.1 Chaetophractus vellerosus | reverse complement strand
AGGGCTGCAGAGGAGGTGCCAGGACCCAGGCAAATGGAGTGTTTGTGCTGCCCCAACAGTGCCACACCCCACGGGCTCCTGAGCCCCACGGCCCTGTGATGGTGCGTCGTGGGAGAGCGGGGGGCTATGTGCCACGTGCTCGCCAAGGAGGTGCCACACTCTGCCCTCGGCATCTCTGGACCGCTGGCATCCTGGCGTCAGATAATCTTTAGTCTTATTTCCTTCACCCTAGTAAGGCGGGAATGCCTTGTCAGGTGGAATCTGGCTAGGGTCTGCAGGCCTGCTGGACGCTGCTTTCCGCTGAGCTGCTTGTTCTGGGAAATGGAAACAATCATTTTGGCCCATTTCCGGGGCAGCGATGTTCTGCTGTCATAGAAGCTTTGGATTGTAGGGAGGAGATTGTAAGGTTTGGTGCAGGACAGATCTTGCCTTGAATTTCGTCCTTGCCACTACCAGCTGTGTGGCCTTGGGGAAGGTAGTGAACTCCTCTCCTCACGGACTCCCTGTTCTGTAAAACGGGGAAGCTACCCCCCACCTCATGAAGTTTCTGTGAGAATTCAGTGGGGCCACGTGTCTGTAGTGCCTGTAACAGTGCCAGCCCCTCATAGGCACTCGCACGCTATGTGTTAGCATTGCTGTTTTGTGGCACCAAGTTAATGCCCTGCTGTGAGAGGAAAGGACAAGGACCGGAAGGGACTAAGACCAGAGGAAATGCTTTAGTGGGAGGGATTCAGTTAGATCTCAGGATGCCTTTTCTGAGCTTAAGGGTTTTAGGACCCACGTTGCTGTGGCTGACGAGGGAGTTTCCTCCTGTAAAGAAACAAAACGATTCCCTTTACAGCGTGAACTGAGTGCTTTCCTGTTGGGAAGCAGGAGGAGGGACTATATTCTGTTTCATTCAATAAACATTTTTGAGCAAAGGCATTTCCAGCTCCAAAGAGTCGGTGATTCTGTGTCCTTTGAACATCTTGGAAGGCAGAAATATTTGAAAACTCTGTTATATCTGGCAATTATCATTAGTTTTTTGTTACCTGCTCAGGAAGTCTTAGTCTGTTTAGTTCCAGAACTAGGAACAATGGGTGGAAGTAGAAAGGCTTTCTAGCCGAACTCTCCAACAGTGGCAGAGGCTGCCTTCAAAAGTAGTGAGCTCCTTATCCCCACGGGTGTTTAAGCAGCACGGGGAAGGTCGCCTTTCATGGGTGCTGTAGAGAGAGGGCTTCTCCTGCATTGGGTGGGAGGGCAGGCTGCTTAATGCTGAGATCCCTCCCAACTGTGGGAGACTGATTCTGGGATCACTGAAGTCTCCCCACTGAAGATCGGGGACGGGTTTTTCTACTGGGGTAGAAATTGGAATTAGGGACTACCTGGCTTCCGTCCCCAAAGCAGAGCACCTTTAATTTGGGCAAGTCTCAATTCTAACATCTTCCTTCTCCCCAAATATTCTTTACTATGACCTCTTCCAGGTGCTTTGAACTTTGGGGTGCTGTTGGTTGCCCCATGCTCAGACCCAGCCTCTGTTGTAGGTGGCTTCCCTCTGCAGTGCTTGGCTTGGATCCTTTTCCTATTTTCCGAACCATCTCTAGCAGGGTGGGAGATTAGCAATCAAGCAGCTATTTATTGAATTCCTACTAGGTGCAAGGCCCTGGAGTAGGAACTGAGGGGAAGACAAGGAATTGTAATAAATAACCCCAGCCCTTAAAAACCTTCAGTCTCTCCTTTGGAAACAAGTCTTATACATGTAAAAAGTCAGCTGCCAATACAAGGCTGTATGTAAATAACAGTGGAGTGGTAAAGATAACACAGATAGTAGGAATGTATGGGAGAGTAATAGAGAGCTGGTAGTGAGTGGCACGAGGCACTTTGGTGAACTGGGCCAGTGGATTTTGGACACTGATTATTGTTGGGGTGACAGATTGGGCTGGAGGAAGGGGAGTCAAATTTGACCTGGAGCTTATAAGCCTGTTTGACTGGGGGAGTTATGAGGACACTGATAGAAGTAAGAGAGCTTAGACGGGGAGCCCATTTATAATTGTTTTAATAAACATAAGTTACAGTATTCAAACGGCACAGAAAAATATTCAGTGAAAAGTCTCCTTCCTGCCCCATCTCTGATCTAATCTCCCCTTCCCCTCCCCGATGGTCCCAGTTTCTATTTTCTAGCGTGTCCTTCTCAAGGCCAGGTGTCGACAAACTGTGGCCTGTGGGCCAAATTCGACCCACCACCTGTCTTTTTGGTACAGCCTGTGAGCTAAGAATGGTGTTTACATTTTTAAATGGGTGAAAAAAAGATCAAAAGAAGACTAACATTTTGTGATACTTGAAAATGATATGAAATTCAAATTTCACTGTCCACAAATTGAGTTTTATGGGAACACAGCCGCACTTGCTTGCTCATTTCTTTGTTTACGTTGAATCATTTATGTATTGTCTGTGGTTGATTTTGCACTACAATAGCAGAGTGGGGTCTTTGCAAAGGAGACTGTATGGCCCATGAAGCTGAAAGTATTTATTCTCCTTTCCTCTACAAAAAAATGTTTGCTGACCCCAGCTCTAGGCAAATATAATCATATTGTTAGTTACAAGGTGTTTTTTAACTCGAATGGTAGCATACTAAATTAATTGCCCTGCCCCACACTCTTTTCATCTACTCTATCTTGGGGACTGCTCCTTATCAACAGCATGATATATTTAGTCCAGGGGTGGTCAATCTTAATTGGATTTGAAACTTGCTGAGTTGCAGGGAAGACTGGTTCTCCTGGGCTTGGACTTGGGGACTGAAGCCTGGAACCTGCAGCATTTGGGAGACTGCTGTGGGGAGGTCTTCAGTGCGGCTCTGTCTACAACCTTGGCCTGTAGGTCGGAGATTTCCCTTTATAGAAATGAAGCATTGCATTCTGAGCAGTTCTGCACAAAGTAAACTCTCGATGTGAACAGTCTGAGTGACATGAAGACAATGAGAAACATTAAACCAACACCTGAAGGAACAGTAAATACTAAAAGCAGTTAAGTCACCTTCTGAGTCAGAAGTAAGCTAATAAAAGGTAGTGCGAGCAGTGACCAGAGCAGGGAGGGCAGTGGACGTTTATGGAGCGCCTACTGCATGCCGACTGCTTTACACGTTACCTGATTTATTCGTTGCTCTCTGAGGTGGTATCATCAGCCTCATTTTACAAATGAGGACACTGAGGCTCAGAGAGGTTAAGTGATTTTTCTCACACTCAGTGATTCACCTGTGTACCTATCAAGCTGTATTTAATTGGGATCCGATTCGATTTTAAAAGTCTCCTCTATCCACTTTACTGCCGAATATGCCAATTTGGACTGGCAGTCACTCCCTGGCTTTGCCAAACCATTTCATCTTCCTGGCCTTGGCTCCCTCCTCTACAAAATGAGGCAATTGTCACCAAAATTGCTATGGTCCCTTCCCACTCTCACCTGGCCTGATTCTATTACCAGTGGAAACATAAGGGAAAGGGGGCAGCCCTGTAAGAACCATATGCAGAAAATGGAAGAGGAGAGGAGAAGAAGGTGAGCTAAGCAATTGGTAAATGCCAAGCCCAGCTATCTGGAATCAGATCCTTAGGAAAATATTTTTCCTTGGCATGGAGGAAGAGTCCTAAACTCTCTGCCCCTAAGCTGGAAACATTCCCACTCCCCTCGTTGCCATGACCCTGAGCACTGCTTTGGTTTCTGGACTGGAACTGCTGGAGGGGTTGGGAGTGGCAGTGACGGCAGCCTGTACCTGACAGGTCTCTGTCCACAGCCGCATGGCTGGGAGTTTCTGGAGGAGCTGCAGCTAGAGGGCTGTCTGATGTTACCCAGGAGCAGGCGGGCCCGGGAGCAGGGAGCGAGGAGCGAGGGCGGCAAGCCATCAGACCCAAGGAGCTGGGGGTGTGAGCATGTTTATGTAGGACTCGGCCAACCTGCAGTTTCAGATTTCAGACCCAACTTTATCGGGAGACTTTCTCCTGGCTTTTAGTCTGTGCTGGAGCAGAGAAAGAGCCGACACCGGGAGGGAAATTCTGGATTCCCCGGTTCTCTCCCTTGCTTCTCATGGGAACTGCATCTGCTACCCTTGGCAATTTACTCAGATCCGGAGTATTTCTTCATTCCTTCAGAGGCAGCAGTCTGTGCCTTCCTGCTGGGTCCTGACTTCTAGCATGGAAGGTAAAATTGGGGGGCCTGGGGACCTGAAGATCTGGGCTAAGAAGAACTGGGGCTAGCCAAACTTTTAATGGAGAGGACCAGGGAGAAGGACTCGTGTTTTTAGCAAAGAGGAGTAATTCGCAATTTGAAGGATATGAGTAAATATGTGGTGTGTGTGTGTGTGTGTGTGTGTGTGTGTTGGGGACACTTCTGTTACATTTGGGAAGCAAATCTTTTTTTTCACATCTGCTTCCTTTCATTTATATTCTCTTTCCTAACACATAATACTATCTAGTAAGTGTCCATCTTCCTCGGCGTCTCCCATCAAAAACTTAGAGAAAACCTCTCCCTTCCAGCGTGAGCATATTTGTCAGTTGGAGGGCTGTTGTGCAGAGAGCATAGAGACACGGGTCTGTCCTGGACTAAGGCGTCCAGAGGACTAGCACACATGGAGCCCTGGCTTCTGGAGGAACCAGCTCTAGGTCCTGTAGCTGTCTGCGGGGTGGGAAGGTGTAACTGGTATGGCATGGTAACTGGTATTTCAGCGTGATCTTGATGTGGGATTAGTTTGAACCAGCCTTAGAGGATCAAAGCCGCAAGAGACAAGTGCCAGGAGCACTTTCTTCCAGGAACCTCAGAATTGGGCAGGATGGAGGCCAATGCCTGGGGGGATTTGGTGCTCTGCCTGAAAGTACAAGTTTGGGTGGGGAGGTGATTGGTGGGTAGTGGGTAAGGCTGGCTGAACGGGACTCATCTTCCCAGGGTTTGTGTGGTGTTTCTCTGCAGCAAGGAGCAGAGATCAGAGAGCCGCTGCTTACGGGAGCTGGTGGGCGGGCACTGGCCTCGCTGCCAAGACCCTTTGTGCAGTCACCAGTCACCCACCCCCGTGGGCAGCACATGCTGTGAGGCAGGATCTGGCAGGAAGGGTGGGTGGGCCAAGCCGAAAGGGACTCAGCATGAGCCTGGAGGTGGTTTTTTAAAAACAGATTTGGGGTGGTGAGATATGCATCAGGAGAGGAGGGTGATGGAGAGAACTGGGGGTGGGATAGATAGGAATAAGGAGAGGGGACTGAGAGTCCTAAGCTTGGATACGTTTTAAAGCTGCAGCCAGCCAAAGGATCTCAATTCTGAATATAGATATAACCCGGAATAGATGAGAAAGCCAGGGGTCTCCTACTGACTTCTGAAAATATGATGAGATAGATGTATGAGAGGGGATGTGGGCTGGGCAAAGTGCAGTGAAAACACATTTTCAGCACAAGAAATCTTATAGTGCGATTGAAGCTGGGAGACAATCATACAGCCATTTGTTAGGCAATATAATTAATAGGTTGCACAGTCTGGTTATTTTTAAAACTATGGGCATTTAAAAAATATTTTTTATTTGTATCACCAGCTGCTTCCCAGTAGAATTCCCAGTGTCTTTGTATATTTGGTAGATGGTGCTGTGCATACTTTTGGCCAACAGATAATAATAGCCCCTCACTTTCGTTCAGTCATGCTGGCTTTCAGCACGCTCCTATTCTAGCTCAGTTCAGCAGTGGTTACCCGGTACCCACTCTCTCCTAGGCACAGTGCTAGATATTGAGCATAGACAGGCAGGTGAGACCTGTTCCTGCCCTCAAGGATCTCACAGTCTAACTACAGTCTTGTAAGGAAGACAGGGCCAGTATTAATCCTACATTACAGATTTCTCCCCTCCTCCACTTACTCATCCCACATCCTTTCTCCATCACCGTGATGAGAAAGAAGCAATATTCCGTGCGAGGCCGGATGGAAAACTGCTCCCTGGGATGGAGTCAGTCCTCTAGGGCTCCTAGGCACGGGATTGCAGCGGCATCACGGCTGCTCTGTTGCTGATTTAACTCTTTACCCCCCACCAGAGGCCTGCTTTAGCTCTCAGATTGTCTTCCTTTCTCTTCTCCCTGGATTATTTGAACAGGCCAATGGGACAGTATAATTCAGGGCTCACAGAGACTTGGGAAGTCCAACGTGGAGCCAGGTGTTCTCTGAACACTCATTAATAAAATACCAACCTGCATTTGCTCAGTGCTTTGTAATGGACAGAGTTGTGTGTTGACTTCCCTCTCCTTTCTACATATGCCCAGCTCGGATTTCCTGGAAAGGTCTGAATTTTCAAAGTTTAGGGACTTTCTCTTAATTTTTAGGCTTGGGCTAAAAAGGACATAGAGAGGTCACCTGGTCCATTGATTCCCAAATTCTGGTCTGTGACAGAGTTTTCACCAATCTGAGGTGAAAGGAAAAAAACAAGGAAAATATATGGATTTTTTCCCCCAGAAAGCAAAATGTGTTCAGTTTAAAGGACTTCTTTGGGGGAGATGTGCTAAAACAGTTATTCTGAGGTTATTCTTAGGCTTCCTTGTTCTTTTCATGAACTGATGGTGAGAGTGGATGGTAGTTGGGCTTTTAAAATGTCCTTATTTGGCAAAATTAAAAGTTGGCAACCTTACATTGGTTCCTCAAATTTCATTTTCAAAAAAAATTTTACTGGTCCATGAAATCCAAAACTCTTGCCTCCAGGCCGGACCTTCTTCAAACTGACAGAATCTCTCTGATAAGGGCTCTTTGGGGCAGATTCCTGAAGTAGGTATCAGAAGACCAGATTCTGATCTGGTCTTTTCCTGAAGGCCCTTGGAATATGATAACCTTATATTGAATCTGTTTCCCCATTTTTAAGTTGTGGAAGGTTTCTACCCCCATGATAAGGCCGCTGGCAAGGGAATGTGCTTACTTCCTCTACCCCTTTGTCCCCTATTGTGGGCTTCAGAGTCCTCCTCCCTCTGAAGGACTCTGGGATCCGGACTTGCCAGTTCCTAGCCCCACAGCCATTTTTGGAAATGAGTTATTATTGACCAAGAAGATTTGTGGATTGGATAATGGGAGACGCATGAGATACAGATTACATTTGGGGTCTTGGTGACCAATGTTAATCAGTTGGAAACACCCCTTTTACTTGATGGTCAAGGGCCAAGGGCATTTAGAAATGTTGAAATCAGTTTTTGAAATGGTGATTTCTTCTTGAGCTCTCAAGAAAATAGACTGGAGGTTTTCTAAACTTGGAGACTCCTGGAGGCATTATAGTGTCTGGGTTCTTGTACCTTCTGAAGATTCAGGCCTAGAATAGCAACAAATATGTGGGAATCCCCAGGCAGATCCCAGCTGCCAGAGTCTGAGCCACGTGGTTGGGTGTGCACATGTGTGCAGACTTGTATGAGAGGAAGTGTTTAGGGGAAAATCACTTTGAAACCATCCTGGAAACAGAACTAAATGCTCTTTTTTGAAGTTCATTCTAGGCCCCCCCCCTTTTTTTTTTCTGAAAGAAGATGCCCAGGAACTTCTTTGTAGGAGAGAATTTTCTGATTTTCCACCCCATGTTCAGGCACTAAAACAAGAGCCCACCTCACCTAGGAAAGCAGTTGAGGTTCTACTTAAATTTGGGGGAGTGGATTGTAGACACTCAAGGTCTCCTGGGGCAGATAAAATTAGGATAAACTGCTAAAGCAAATTGGGAGGCAGGGCCCTGATCTGGAAGACCAAGCCAAGGTGCATGAGATCCTGGAGAGTGGTTTCTGGATAGTGAAGGGTCAGGGTAAAGCAGAGGCCCTAGGAACAGTGCTGCAGGAAAACCTAAATCTGTGACTTCATGGTCGACACCGTAGAATGTGCAGACCAGCTGAGGGGAAGAGGTGAAGCGAAAGGGGATCCCAGAAGTGCACGTTAAAGACCTCTGCCACCTGGGGAGCTTTTGCACAGTAGATACTTCCTTGGTCATCCATGGCTCCACCTAGGTTTGGGGCAGTGAGTGGTGGTGAAAAGGCTGTGGCTTTCTTAGCTCATCTCTGGTTCAGTGGTGACTTTCCCCAATGAGGCTTTGATGAGGATTTTGTCCTAACTTTGGAGAAGTTTGGAACACCGAGTCAGGGAGTACAGTCATATTCTTGGAGAATAATAGGATCTCTTCTGAGATGTTCAAGCCAGAAAGGCTGGTGGTGTTAAGCATTCAGCATGGCTTTTTCTGAATGTAAAGGTCAACAAGGACGTGGCTGGGACTTTTACAGATGCCATTTCCTTGTCATGGTGAGGCTATGGAAAGGAGTATCTGGACTTCAGGGCTAGCTTTGCCTCCTACTTGCCAAGTAGTCTTGGATAATTCACACTCTCTCTCCAGGCCTCAGATTCCTCATCTGTGAAATAAGGTAATTAGAGTGCCACCATCTTATTCATTTAACTCTATGTGCCTCAGTTCTCCCTTTGACAGTAAGATTTCCAAGAACTTCAGATAGACCTTGAAACTCTCAGAGGAGAGTGTACTACCTCTTTCAGAATTGCAGGTCTACTGTCTAACAACTGAATGTCTGTTGGAAAAGTGGTTCAAGACGACAGGGTTGAATTGTGTGTTCTCAAGATAGCAGATCCAGGGTCAGAACTGGGGAGCCTACCTAGATGATTGTGCCTTGGAAGGGCTCCAGAGTCTCTTAACAGTCATCAGTAAGTCCCTAAAATGTAAAGCTAGAGACCAGAGACCTGAGAAGAATTGCCCAGTATTGCTCACTGCGATTGGCTATGGCTAGTTACCTATTTTAAAAGCCTCCTGGGGTCATGAAACAGCATCAGGAGAAACACGCCAAACCTGTTCCACTGTATGTTGAATATGCTTTTTTCTCACCCCAAAGTGTCCCATCTTCATCTTCCTCCTCACTCTCAGCATCTTTTCTTCCTTCAGGTCAGTTGCCCACAAACTTCAGTTTCCTTGTGCCTCAGTCATTTATTCCCCTGGGAACACTTCTAGGGATGCAGTGGTACAAATGAAGCTGAGGGATGATGGTGGAGAAAAGCCCAAGGAGGTGGGGAGGAGGGAGGCATGCTTGGAATCTTCAGGCATGTCTATACCTGAAGTTCTACCAAATGATAACAAGACACTGTTGTTTCCAGCTCTGTTCTGGGTGCAAAGCAGGAGACTCTTACAGGCTGATGGGCTGGTCTTTGGATTCTCTCTCCTTCCCCATGCCAACTTGTGTGTTCTAAGGAGCCCGCTCGAGGCTGCAGGAACCCGGGGGCTCTCTCCAGATTGGTGATGAGGCAAGTGCTTTGAATGACTGTCAAGGTCTTTAGCTTAAAACTCAAGTGACTCTCCTGAAACCCCTGTCTTCAGGGGCTGGAGGAATGGCATATACATCTCCACAATTTGTTATCTGAAACCCTTGGGGCCTATGAATTTTAGAATAGTACATGGTACACATACTGTGTATTACATAAAACCTCCAGCAGGATCTGGAGCAAACCTGTAATAAAACAGATTAATATTTCTGCAGCAAGTCTTATCTAAATCGTCATGTAAGTGGGATAAATAAAGACTACAGAGAGTCTCATGCTAGTTCAGGTCATTCTTTGCTACTCAGTAGGTTCGAGTCAGGTCAGATTTTGCTACCAGCTGAGTTAGGAAAAAACTTCCAATTTTCAGGTCTCGGTGGATTTTGGAATGCCCTTAAGGCATTGTGGTCCTGCATTGCCTCATATAATCCTACAAGGTGAGAGTTATATTCCCATTTTACAGATGAGGAAACTAGGGCTAAGAGAGAGGATCAGTAACTTGCCTAATGCCATTCAACTGATAAATGGCTGTGCTGTGCTTCCAGTCCAGGTCTGTCTGCCTCTAAAGCTAGGTTCTTTCCTGAGTTATGGCACATCTTTACTCTTTAGGAGTAAGTGAAAGAGAGTTGGGGTGGGGGCGGGAACCTTCGATTTTGGCATCTTCACCAATTAAGGAGATACTTTCTGCACATCTGACAGGGATAATTTATGGGCTTGATCTTATTTATATATTGACTTCTGGGATCCCAATAGACAAAAGGCTCAGAAGAGAGGAACCTAATGTTCAGTCAACTTTGTGTCTTACAAGATGAGTCCAGCTGGCTTTGTGGGGTTTGTGAGAGCCAAGAACAAATGGGGTCAAGTTGGGTTTAGTGAGAGAAGCATCATCTGCAGTGGAAACAACCCTGTGCAGAACCAGTGGAATACACAGTACTTCCTGCTTCCCCACCCATTGCCTGGGCTGTGGACAGCCACCTTGCCTTGAGTAGGGACCAGTCTTGAGAGAAGATCTGATTAAAGAATCACGAATCCCAGATAAAGATGAAAGTCTTGTGCAGCTTGAAATAGGGAGAATTCAATTAGGGGTCTCGCAGGTCTTCATTAGTGATTTGGAGAAAAAGGTCAAATGAAGTGCTAATTCAATCTATTGAAGATGTACAATGTGCTTTTACCACTTTATTGGAAAGATGGACATTGGTCTGTTGTCTGGACAATGGCATAGATAACCTCCCTCCCCCTACCTTTTAAGTGCTGTCAGATGGGAATGCTGGGTCATCTCTAGGTCAGGCAAGATCTGAACTCTTAATATTCAGGCTCACGACTCCAAGGAGTCCTGTGTCTGTGTGTCTATGGTGAGGAGCCTGCCCGCCGTCAGTGAGCTCTAAGCAGCATAGGGGCCGGGCTCTCTAGTGAGGCAGAGGCCTGTGCTGTGTCCTTCACTAAGAAGACACCCATTAAGGAGGGTGGTAGGTTAGTTGCCATAGGAACAAGGAACATCTGCTCCAGCCAACTAGAGAACAGATGGGCGAAAATCTTCTTAAAGGAACCATTAGCCCATAGAACTGGTGACAAGGACGTAGGTTTTTCTAAAGGGACAGATTGGACCCCTTGGCCTTAGAGGACTGTGAGGCTCTAAAGGACCTGCATTTGCTTTGGAGAGTGCAGGTTCTTCTCCCCTGAATGATGACTCTCCTCTGCGAATATATCTCAAAGCTGTGGCAGCTTATTGGTTGCCAGCTCAGTGCTCCTCCAGTCTTTGTCAGTAGCACTCACTTGCCACCTTCCTTAGGGATATTAACTCACCTATCGGGCCACATCCACTTCTCCAGCTGCCATCACCCTCTTGAATATCCTAGGTACTTTTCTAAACTGGGTAGTAGTAAACTTATCTGCTTTCTCAGGACTCTTATTTTTATCCTCATCCTCCCAAAGGACCTAATCTTATCTAAGCCTGAGAGACTCCCAGCACCCTTCCCTGATGCCCTTAGACAAACTTCCCAGTTCCTTTCC
>PVKH010038818.1:0-11269 GCA_004027955.1 Chaetophractus vellerosus | reverse complement strand
AACGGTGGAGATGATGATGACAAGTAATGTACAGAACTTACAACGTGCCAGTTGCTGTTCTAACATTACGTTTCATAACTCATTTAATAAATACCCAGGAGGCTAGCATGCTACGTCCCCAGCTGGGCAGAGAGAAGGTGCCATGAGGTAGAAACCTGGCCCCGCCCTGTGTGGGAAACCTATTAGCTTCCTTGCAGGTAGAGGAACCATGGGCTCAATAGGTTCCACAAACGGGGTGGGGCCAGATTTCTAGGTGGTATCTCCCAGAGTGCGCACGCAGGCTGTCTGACTCCAGGACCTGAGGACTTAGTCCTTACTCTCTTCAAATGAAAGAAGAAAGTCCGAGGAAGACGAGGCTTTCTGGTTGTCTTTCCACAACTCCCGTCTACCTCAAGCTTCTACCTGCCGCTTTCATTAATCAGCGCTGTGGAAACGTGATGTTCACCCACGACCACTCAGCTCACATGGCGAGTCTGAATCGTGACTGCCCATTCTGGCCCCTTCACTTTCATTGTAAGAAGCTAGAAGTCTCTGCTCCAACGTCAGGAAAGAGGCCGGGAACAGGAATGAGGAGACAAAAATTCCCTGAAAGTCCAAGGTCCTTTCTGCATTCAGAACCACTTCACAGAACCCTCTTCCTTCCCGGGAGTCTGCTGGTCCCCGCAAAACTAAGCCTTGGCTTGTGGGACCCAGGGCCCTGGAACACGTGCTCCCTGCCCTGCAGAGTGGGCCTCCTGGTTCTCCCAAGTCATACAGTCAACACTAATCTTTCCATTGCCTGAACAAGACACATTTTGGTGATTTCTGACCAAACACCAATGAGTCCTCAACAGAAACCTAAAAATGAAAGCTTCATTGCACCCGTCTATCCTCTTTCCCCAGGGTCCAGGGGTGCATGGGCGGGTGTGGGAGACGGGTTGTGTGCCGTGAGCACCTCATGGCTAAGCTGCTCCCGCGAGGCTCTGGTTTTCTGTCTGCTGCTCTGTGTCTTTGAGGGGATTATTTGTACTAACAAGCAATGACGCGGCAAACAATGGGGTGAGGGGAAGACTCAGAGAGACTGATCCGGTGTTCTTTGGAATGTTTCTCCCTTTGGCTGTACTCAGGGGGGTCCAACCCCCTGTGGAATCACCGGAGATTTAGGGTCTAATTAAACTGCTGGCTGTGGGCCAACTTGCCGGTGGCCCCTTGAATTTCCCAGGTCCACCCAAGTGGCATAAACACTAGACTGGGAATGTGTAGCACTTGGCTGAGCCTGTAGGAGCCATTCTTCATTAGCTTAGAGGCTGAGAATCACCAGCCTACAGCGCTCGGCAGGTATCAACAGGCCCAATCCTGGGAAGTACAGTGTGACTTCCAGCTACTGGTCCATTAGGATATGTCTGTAGCTGGAGTCTATCTGTACTCTCTAGGGCCACAGCTAGGGGAGCTTTGTGGACCAACCTACCCCTACTTTGGGGATTTCCTTTCTTTCTTGGTCCACTAAAGCCCAAGCTCACCATCAGAGGTGACCAAAGCATCGTCTCAGCACGATGTCCCTGACTATTCTTTTCATTTTGCAAGCATTTTGCTTCTGAGCATCTAGTTGGGTCTTGCACAATCTGAAACATAGGGTTTGGGTATCTCCATACATTATGGCCCTGGAGAATTTCTTGTTCACGTGAGGATCCTTTTCCAATTGTAACCCATGGAACACAAACTGAATGAGAGCATGCTTTCTTGAGTTTGAAAATTCTGTGATTGCTCAGTCCCAGCATTTGCTCATGACCTGCTCAGGACTCAGCAGAAGTAATGTGCCTTGGTGCCTGCATGGTCCAGGACTGAGCAGAAAAATGATCCATGCCCCAAGCCCCACAACTGGCCCCAGGATTCCTCTGGGGTTATCCTGTAGCCACGCCCTAAGCACCGTAGTTGGTCTCATAACCAAGTCTCACCAATAACTTGGGGGATCCTGGTATGAGGTGGGTGATTTAGGAGTGGCTTAGCAGTGACAGGTTAGCATCTCCCACCACAGGTGAGTTTTGTGACCTTGGCAGTGGCATTCTCATCTCTGCCACGGTCTGTGCCTGTAGACATAATGATGATACCTGCTACCAACTTTTCCCCAAAGGGGGCCACACAAGTGAGTTAATTAATGTTTATTGAGTACTTGGAGTTCTTTGGAGAAAGTCCTTTATAAATATACGGCATGATTAAAGGATATCAGTTTCCTAACTCTCAGAGGAAGCACTTAATGGGATCAGGCCTGAATATTTTGATGATTGAGTTTCATTCTTTATTCAAATATGCACAGGCCTCACATCACTCAACTCTGCTGCTCACTCTTGTTGTTGGTATTCTTTGTTTTCATTTCCATATGATCATAGTAGGCGTCCGACAAATGTTGCCTTCCTCCCATTCATATCCACTGCCTCCCCTCCCTTATCCCAAATTTCCTTCCCCTCCCCTGAGAGCACCAAGACCCCCCTAACTGAGCCTGTTCCCACTCCTCATTCACCCTATCCTCTCTGGAGCATGACTCGGAGCCAACCCCTCTGCATCCTTTATAGTCTCTTGCTCTCTGATTTCTTCCACTAGACTGAAATCATCTTCCCGAAACCAGTTCCCACCCCAAGTGCCCTCTTTCTCTGCACTGTTCTCTTGGTGCCCAGTTTCCAGGTCCTCCTCTGCACCGCCACCTCCTCTGTTCAGACCCTTACTGTTCTGACCTGCCAGGTCATTTTAAAACTCTGGGGAGCGGATGTAGCTCTGTGGTTGAGTGCCTGCTTCCCATGTATGAGGTCCCAGGTTCAATCCCCGGTACCTCCTAAAAATCAAACAAATAAACAAATGAAAAAACCAACTCTCATTGGGGAGCAAATGTAGCTCTGTGGTTGAGCACCTGCTTCCCATGTACAGGTCCTGGATTCAATCCCCAGTACCTCCTGAAAAATAAAACAAACCTAGAACAAAACAAAACCACTCTGTCCCTGGTCAGTGAAGCTCCCAGACCTGAGGCAGGTGTGACATATTTATGTCCCTGAATTGCCCTGCTCACCTTTCTGCTCCACCTTTGACCTCTGGCCATCCTGTTCCCAAACCTGCTCCAGGGCCCTGCCCCTTTCCTGTGGCTGCTCCAGCTTGACACTCCATGTGACCTGCTTTCCTGCTTGACCGCCTTCCCGCTTGGTTCCCAGACCCAGCTTGCAGTCTCTCGCTGGACAGACTGAAAATATAGCAGCACACACCCTTTTCCAGCACCCCCTGACAGACACAGATACAACACAGAGACAGTGTACACACGCAGGTATATATACGCACATACTGACATACACAGACATCCAGAGAGACACAGCTACACACACAGGTACACACAAACAGACAGACATGCATATACCCAGCTACACACACAGGCACACAAAAAGTCATAGACACACACTCATAGATGTACACACACTGACACATACCATAGACATATGCACCATACTCAGCATCCAGATACACACACAAGGTCATGCAGATGTGCCCTGATATACACACAGGCACAGACAGACACACAGACAAGCCAATGCCCGTATAAGTCTCATAAATTGCCGCTCCAAAACCTACACACTTTCATGTTCTTGTTGTCTCGAGGCAGCTACCTGCACGCTGGGGTCCCTGGCACCACCCTGCCTCCCCATACGACCCTCTACCCAGACTCGCTGCTCCCAATTTGCTTGGAGCTCTCCAGTGGCCACAGCTTCACTCACAGAGGTTCTCCACTCAGCCCTGCCCACTGTCCTTCCCCATGCCGTGCAGTCCCCTTTCCTGGCTGCCTCTACGGGGAGTGGCCTCTCCTTCCTCTGAGCCCCTGGAGATGTCCATGGCATGTAAACCGCCTGGCATGTATCCCGGTGCCCAGCGTGGTGCCTGACACACCGAAGGTGCCAGGTCGCTATTTGTTGAGTGAATGAACAGCAAATAGCCGCTCAGCCCCACCCAGCCACCAAGTGGAGGGCCCAGTGATAAGCTCTGCCAGAGATGAGGACACAAGCACCCAAAGCCACTCTGTGTGCTCTTCATTTCTCCTTCTTGCTTCTTGAGGCCAGGCACCACACTTTAGATGGCTTTAACCCTCACCATGCCCAACAGAGTGCCTGACACAAAGTAGGCCCTCAAGGACTTGATTAATCAATTCTATGCTCTTCATTAATCACACCCCTATAGCAAATTTACCTGAAATAGGCTTTAGGACCTTGTGAATGAAATTATGAATTATCATTCTAAAAATCTGCTCCCCGAGATGCCGATGTGGCTCAGTGGTTGAGCGCTGGCTGCCCACATTCAAGGTCCCAGGTTCAATCCCCGGTTCTGGTTCCACAAAAGGGAAAAAAAAAAATCTGTTTTTACTTTTATTTTTAAGATTTTAAGTCTACCCCCAGAACATTGACAATGGTCTCCAGGAATGAGATCGGGGGTGGTTTCTATTTTAATTTTAGACTTTTCTGTTTCCTCCAAATTGTCCTCCATGACCATGTGTTACTTTCAGAACCAGAAAAGAAAATTAAATTAAATTTAAAAAGACCAGTAACCGTATTTTCTTTAATCCATACATTTATGAGTAGGAGGAGATTTGGGGATCCCATCTCAGCTCTTTCTTGGGGCCCTGAGCACACCTCTTGGCTCCCTCTGAAAGAAAATAAGGCTTTCCTTGTAAAAATCCTTGAGGTCATAAAAGGTAAAGTTAACTGCAAGCGGTTGTTCTGTTTTAATTATCTTCGAGTGTCAGGTAACATGGAACTCGTAATAAAAGCCTTTGGAGAGTTAATGATGGCGGCTGTTGTTCAGCTCGCTAGGATGGAGTGCGGAGCGGGGTGGGGCTGCCTCTCCCTCAGGCTCCTCCTCCGGTCGGGCCGGGCCGGCTGGCCTTTCCCGGCCCCCTGTCAGCATGTTGCCAGGCCCTGTCTGTGCCAGACAGACAACACGCAGCCATGGTGGAAGCGACTGTTCCTTGAACTTTGCTTCAGACTCCGCCCGCCGGGGTCTCCGGAGGGAAGTGCTCCCCTCCAGCCCAAGTGAAACACCGCAGCGGAGGCCGCAGCGGCCCAGCAGCCCCAGGCCCTGAACTTTGTATTTCTTAGACTGCCAGAATCACTGGCTGCTGAGTGTCATGTAACTCCCAAAAATGTGAAAGGGAGACCAAAGAGCCAGAGGAACACAGACATCTTGTGGCTGGAGAGTCGGTCCAGAAAGTCGCCTTAGACGGGGCGGTCAGGTGTCCCGAGAACAGCTGGCGCAGAGCGTGAGAAGGTGGGGTGAACCTCCAACAAGCAGGCCAGGCCCGCTCCCGGGCTGAAATTCTAAGAAACTCGCCCTGCACAAGGCCAAATTTGTGAAATCCCCCTCATTCTGGAAAGGGTCCTACGCAAATTTCTGGGGTTTCCAGTGTGATATTTGATAAGTACAAATGGGCTGAAAATATTCTGGAGATTTCTCAGCTCTGTCCTAGCGGTTACACCGCGGCCCGTCTCACCTCCTAAGGCGTACCGCCAGTGGCTGCCCCAGCCCAGCAGAGCCAGCATTTGTCCCTGGCCACTTCAGCCCTCCAATAAGCACGCTTCGCCATCGGGGCCAGCAGAGGAAAGCAATGTCCCAGCTCCACGTCTCGGGCTGCTCCCCCTGCAACCCTTCCTCAGCCTTGCTGGGCAGAAAGAAAGCAGTGGCCCCAGGAAATGCCCCAATGGCAGTGCAATGGCCCCCAGCAGAGCCTCCTTCCTTGCTTCCATTAAGTCACTGAATATCAGAGCTGGAAAAAGCTTAGTGCTCATCAACCCAGAGTGGACCCCTGGGGCTCAAGCTCCCTGAGGGCAATCTGGACCTGGTCTTGCACATAAATAGGTACTGAGTGAGCAAATGAATGAATGACGAAATAATGACCTCCTTGTTCTCTTTTTACCTTCAGAGAATGACGCTTTGGACAGGTCATATTCTACTCTGTCCCCTCAGCTTTTCAGTAAAATGAGCCTACCAGTGTTTATTTCCTTCCAGCCTCACAGGATCGGTGACTTTTCAGCAAAACTCTGCAGCTCCTCAGATGCACACCCAGCATGGCTGGAGGCAGAGGCCACAGTCCCTCTCTCAAGTGTCAAAGGGGGGAGCATCTACAGCAAGGTTTTACTAAGGTCAGACTCCCCATCCCCCTGCAGTGTCGTGTATTGTTCTCCATCTCCCTTCCTAGCCTCCCCTCCACCCCTGCCCTTTTCCTATACTTGGAGGTACCGTCTTCTGGAATGCAGCCTCATTTCCCACTGGTCTTGTTGGTTGGTAGAGGGAAGGGGGTTGTCTGTCTGTGTCACTGTTTCCCCTCCTTGGACATAGACCCTCTGGTGTGTAGGCCAGTGTAGTCAGCCCAAGCTGAATATTAGAGTCATCTCAGGAGCTTTTTAAAACCGTAGTAATCAAACCAGTGTAGTACTGTCGTGAGTACAGACATTGACCAATGGAATAGAATTGAGAGTTCAGAAATCAACTCTCACATTTATGGCTAACTGATTTTCTTTTTATTTTATTTTTTTTAGGTACTGGGGGCCAGAGATTGAACCTGGGACCTCGTATGTGGGAAGCTGGCGCTCAACCACTGAGCTACATCAGCTACCTTGAGTTGGTTTTTTTGTATGTTTTGCTTGTTGTTGTTGTTTTTTTAAAAGGCACCGGGAACCAAACCTGGACCTCCCATGTGGGAAGCAGGCACTCAACCCCTTGAGCCACATCCACTCCTGGCTAACTAACTTTGTTTTGTTTTGTTTTGTTTTGTTTTGTTTTCTTACATATCCTCCCCTTTCTGCTTGTTCTTGCTGTGTTCATTTTTGCCTTCTGTGTCTGCTTTGTCTCTCCCCATTGCAGTGACACGCCGAGTCAGCTCACCGCGCAGGCAGCTTGCCCTGCTCGCGGGCGGCTCTGCTCTGCTCGTGGGCAGCTCTGCTCTGTTCGCGGGCGACTTGCCCTGCCTGTGGCAGCTTTGCCCTGCCCGTGGCGGCTTTTTGCCCTGCCCACGGCGGCTCTGCCCCACCCACGGTGGCTTGCCCTCTCAAGGCAGTCTGCCCACTCGGAGAGGCCCCGGGAACCAAACCCGGAGCCTCCCATGTGGTGAACCAGCGCCCTATCCACTGGGCTACAGCCAGCCCCCGCTAACTAATTTTTGAAAAACAGGCAAAGACTACTCGATTGGAGGAGAAACAGTCTCTTTTAAAAATGGTGCTGGGAAAACTGGATCTCCATATGCAAAAGAATGAAGGTAGGCCCCTACCTCACACCATATACAAAATCAACACAAAATGGATCAAATACATAAATCTAAGGGCCAGAACTGTAAAACTCCTAGAAGAAAATGTAGGCCAGCATCTTCAGGATCTTGTGTTAGGTAATGGTTTCTTAGACTTTACACCTAAAGTACAAGCAACAACAACCACAAAAATAGATAAATGTGACCTCATCAAAATGAAAAACTTTTGCGGGAACCAGTGCAGCTAAAACAAAACCCAAAAAATCACAGTTTTGCACATCAAATGACTTTATCATGAAAATAAAAAGACAACCTACACAATGGAAGAAAACATTTAGAAACCACATATCTGACAAGGGTTTACTATATAGAATATATAAAGGAATCCTTCCAACTTGCCCATTTAAAAATGAGCAAAAGGCTGCTACTAAAAAAATGGAAAATTACAAGTGTTGGAGAGGATGTGGAGAAATATTCATTGCTCATGGGAATATAAAATGGTGCAGCCGATATGGAAGACAGTTTGGCATTTCCTGAGAAAGTTAAGCATAGACTTACCATATGACCCTGCACTTCTAGGTATATACCCAAAAGAACCGCAAGTAGAGACTCAGATATTTGCACACCAGTGATCATAGTGACATTACTCACAATTGCCAAAAGGTTGAAGCAACACAAGTGCCCATCAACTGAAGAATGACTCGACAAAATATGGTATATACACACAATGGAATATTATTCAGCCATAAAAAGTAATGAAGTCCTGGATACATGTGACAACATGGATGAGCCTTTTGAAGACATCAGGTTGAGTGAAATAAGCCAGACACAAAAGGACAAATATTGTATGCTCTCACTGGTATGAAATAATTAGAATAAGCAAACTTTTAGAGTCAGAATCTAGAAAATAGATTGCCAGGGGACAGGTGAGGGTAGGGAAGAGGGCGTTAAGGCTTGAAATGTACAGGGTTTCTATTTGGAATCAGAAAGTTTTGGTAATGGATGGTGGTGATGCTAGTACAACATTATGAACATAATTAATGGCACTGAATTATATTTTTGAATGTGGTTAAAAGGAGAAATTCTAGACTAGAATAAAATTTTTTTTAAAAATCCATGAAACTGCACAACACAGTCAACCTTCAGTTAAACCATTGGCTGTAGTTAATAGTACAATTACAGAAATGTAATTTTTTAAATCAATGGTAACAAATGTACCACACTGAAGCAAGGTTTTGATAAGGTGTTATATGAGAACCCTGTATTTTGTGCATGATTTTTCTGTAAACCCACAATTTTTTCTAAAAAATAAAAAATAAATAAAAATTTTAAAACTCACCAGGTGATTCTAATGTGTAGACTGAGACAACAACATCTGAGTCAGATGCTGTGAAAACAGCTCTCCCTTTGGGAAAGGAAATGCAGCCACCCACATTCACCAGCGACGTGAGAGTCTGCAGGTCACTGCTGGGTGGGCTTAGCATAGCCACTGCAAAGAAGAGCTGCTCTCAATCGTGAAAAACCCATGGGCTATGCCAGACGACTCAGGGGGCGGCAGGCAGAGTGCAGGAAGCCTGCCTGGCTCAGGATGGGATCCCCGAGGGAACACTTCCCAAACTTCCCCACCAATTTCCCAGGTGACATGGGCAAGCAGACTCACATTCTGGGGGTCCCAAAGCCAACTGTCACAAGCACAGAAGTTTTCCTATTTCACCTTTGAATTTTATATTCTCTTCTATAATATAACTACCTTTTTTTAAAAAAAAAAAAAAAAATTTTTTTAAAAAGGAGTTTTTTCCTCCAGAAAAATCCCAGGGACTCCAGAAAACTATGCCATGTTTAACGTGTGGCTTTGTAGATTCCCTGCACACTGTTAGGTACCCCTAGGATTCCCCACTTTGAGAAGCCTGGCAACAGAGCATTAGAGGAGCCACGGCCGACCTGTTTAACCTTTGGAGGGAACCTCATCTTACAATCGAAAGCCTGGACCCAGAGGTTAAGTGACCCACACAAGATCACACGGTTTGTTATTAACTGAGCCCAAACTATAATTTCCTTGACTCACATTTTCCACTGTACTCACCTAGGTCAACTACTGGTTTGCTGTGTGTGACCTTGGATAAGTCTCTCTACCTCTCTTTGTCAGTTTTCTTGCCTATAAAATGATGGCAAGGTGTGTACCACCCAACTCACAGAGTAGTTGGAGAGATTCAGGTAAGAGGGTCTGTATTGGACAGTGTAACATTTTAAGGTCTAGGTAAGGCACAGACATTGTAGTTACAGCCTAGCACCTCTAAGAGAGGCACAAAGATTCCTGCTGAGCGTGACCCCTCCAGGGTCATGCTGGGCAGACCACCGCCCCAGGGGAAACCCCCTCTCCTTTTGAGCCTGCCAAGAGACCCAAATAAACTTCCCAATGTCCTGGGGAAGGCAGAGGACTTGGGGCTCGCGCCCAGCTTTTATCTGCCCAGCCCCAGCCAAACAGGCTAAGAAAACATTTGCCCCAAACAACCTTCTTGTCCTTTTCGAAAGGGTAAGTCATGGAAAACTGAGTGCAAAAACAGCAGGGCCAGCCTCTTCTTTCTCCTTTAACGGGGCCACAGAGGCCTGTCCCTGCAGGCGGTCCCTTCCAGAGGAAGTCAGCAGCCAGCCCTGCCCAGACCCCTCCCTGGCCGTCCTAGGCCTGTGCAAGGCCCCTTGGCCCACGCCCACCCTTTTGTGTTTACACTGGGAGATGAGCTTCTGCTAGGCTTAAGTGCAGTTCTGGCCCTTTTGTTTGTTTTTAAGTCAAGTTACAACGTTGCTCCTGGATTTATTGCCAATTCCATCTATCTTCTTCTGCCCAGGGTCTTTGCACAAATCCTTTAGTGCTTCCCTCCCCCACTGGGGACAGATAAAAAGGGCACAGGGAAGGCACGAGGAGCACATTGACGCCGAGGAGGCCCGCACTGAGAAGGGCCGGTGGGCGTCCCGGGTGGTGATGGGGGAGAGAGTGCGAGGCCGGCAGCCCAGGAGGAGGGGCTGTGGATCACCCAGGGAGGACACGGCCAGAGGAAGACCAGATGGCCCCTTCCTGCAAAGGCCTCAACAGGGCGGAGGCAAAGAAATACCAGGCCTTCGCCGATGGAAGAAAGAAGGCAAGGCTCTGATTTAGCAGGAAGGAGCCCGGGATCTGGTGTGAGGTCAGTGGCCCCAAAGGGCCGAGAAAGGGGCTGGTCTGCCAGGGGCTGCAGGCCTGGAGGCTGAGCACGGCCACCGCTCCCGGCAGAGCACCCTGGGCTCAGTGGCGGGAGCCTGGGAGGGCCTGGCAAGGCGGAGCCCCCACGCAGCATCCGAGGGATCTCTTCCCTTCTCTTTGACTTCTCTGACCCTCCCAGACGCCACCGCTTCCATAAACAGCTGATGAAGAGCAAACAACTCCAAACTGAAGTCACCAGAGAGAGAGAGAGAATCAAACTGAGCCGAACAAATTGAGAGCAGGGAGTCCAACTGTGCTTTTGGCTTGTCCTTCTACAACAGGAAGGGCCGATAGCCGGTCCTCCTTCCCTAGGGCGAGTTCCCTGGCTCAAAAGTGTACAGGAGACACTGGTTGGCTTCAAAACTAGGCGTCACGGCATGCCTGAGGGGTCCCAGGAGGTGGGAAAACAAAACCTGCTGGAAGCTCAGCACTTAAGGGCTTGTCTTCTGAATGGGGTTTTAACCTTCCCTGGCTGGGGAGAACAGCTGCAGGTGGCAGGGGTGGAGGCGGAGACCCTTGGCGCAGGCTGCAGGGTAGTGGGGTGGGCAGCTGAAGGAGTCACTCTCATAGCCTTGGGATCACAGTCCCGGGCAAGAAACCCATGGCTCCTCATCTCAGCCAGGACCTTGTTCATAGAGCCTCAAGAACAGGCGTTGGGTGAAAGTAAACAGGGCAGGCCCCTTTTCCTCAGGGAGCCATACTGCCTTCCAAGCAGAGGCTGTTGTTCCCTGAGAAGGACATTCCACCACAATTTCACCAACTTCACCCTGAGCGTGTTCCTTTCTGAT
>PVKH010038817.1:0-11268 GCA_004027955.1 Chaetophractus vellerosus | reverse complement strand
AACCCACTCAGTGAAAAATGTAGGACACAAATTAGGAAGAGGAAAACCGCAGTCCCAAATCCTGCTATGCCAAGTCCTTTTCCAGGAATCAGGCCTCCTTGAGTCTTCTTCTACCACACTCGGACCTTGTCTACGAGTGTGGTTGGACAAGAACTTTGCACTTTAGGAAATGGTCGCGGCAGAAAGTGAACACTTATCCACTGTTGGTGGGAATATAGAATGATTCAGCCCCTTTGGAGGACAGTTTGGGGGTTTCTTAGGAATCTAAATATAGAACTGCCATATGATCCATCGATCCCACTGCTGGATATATAACCAGAAGAAATGAAAGCAGTGACACAAACAGATATATGCACATTAACGTAGCGGCATTATTCACTTTTTCCAAAAGTTGGGAGCAACCCAAATGTCCATCAACAGATGAATGGATAATAAATTTGAAAAAAATTCTTGGATTCCTCATCCTAGAGCTGTATAAAGTAGTCAGGGAGAGCTTTTCAAAGAATACAGAGCATGAAATGAAATTAGGATTTTAAACATTTACCATATGTGTCTTACACAAAGAGAGAAAATGTTAGTTAGGTTTCTTGATTAAATTCTTGTGAGCAGATGGAATTTCTGACAAGTTGCAATCTTGAGGGTGAAAATGACCTTATCTCTAAATTTGGGAAGTAGCAAAAATTGAAGGAAATCAATAAAACAGAATAGGTAGGGATCAAAATGGTAAATAGACTAAATTATTTTTGGTCATTCAAGATTAAGCTGTAAATTAGTTGAAATGGATCTATCCTATGAATCATATGCCTCTCTTCCTTTCTTGGAGGAAATGCTGGAATGAGAATTGACTTCATACTTATTCCTTATTCTTATTCTACCTCAAATCCATTGTGAATAACATCCATCACTGAATACTTTCTAAAATTTTTTTAATGACTCAACATGGCATGAAATACTATTGAGTTGAATACATGTGACAACACAAAAATAAACTAGGGGCCGGCTGTAGCCCAATTGGTAGAGCACCAGTTTACCACATAGGAGGCCCCGGGTTCAGTTCCCTGGGCCTCCTCGAGTGGGCAGACCACCTTGAGAAGGCAAGCCACCACGAGCAGGCAGGCCTCTGCACGGTGAGCTGACTCGGCGGGTCGCTGCAGTGAGGGGAGACAAGCGGACACAGAAGAACGCAAAAAAAATGAACACAGAAAAAACAAGCAGAAAGGGAGGGATATGTAATAAATAAAAAAAAAATAAACTAGAATCCAAAGGAATAAATATATGAAGGGAAAAGATAGCATATGCATAATTCTTTCCTAGAATTAATCACTCATTTTCATCAGTAATGATGAAAGGGTATCTCAATTCCCTATAAAAGGAGAAATGTGAAGGATGGTATATGTTTGTTAAAAGTTTTTCACCTCAAAAGAACATGACATGGGCCCGGCTAGATAGCTCAGTGGATAAAAAGCGCGCTGGGGTACCACATGGGAGGCCCTGGGTTCGGTTCCCGGGGACCTCTCCAAGCGGGCAGACGGCCTTGAGAAAGGCAAGCTGCTGTGGGTGGGGCAAAAGCATCTGTGGGCAAGGCAAAAAGCCGCCATGGGCAGGGCGGAGCACCTACGGGCATGGCAAAGTCACCCGTGAAAAGCGGAGCCGAGGCCTGCAAAGCGCGGAAGCCAGAAGCCCGCAAAAACATGGAGGACTGCTGCCCACAAAACGTGGAGTGGAGCTGCCCGTGAAAATGGAATGGAGCCACCCACAAACGGGCGAGCCGCCGCCGTGGAGGGCCGACTCGGCACGCCGCCGCAGAGACGGGGTGAGACAGGAAGCAAACACAGAAAAACACAGAAGAATGGACACACAGCAAGAGCAAGCAGAAGCAGGGGGATATGTAATAAATTTTTAAAAAATTAAAAAAATAAAATTAAAATTAAAAAAAAAAAAAGAACATGACATGATTCTGAGGCAGGATAGAATAGGGACCTAAGGAAGAAGGGGACATAAATCTCATAAGCCACACAAACAGAAACTGAGGCAATGCCGTACTAACTTACCAAGGCTGAGGTAAGGCCTGCTGACTTATTTTAGCCTGCTGGCTCACACAGGCAAGGTAGGAAGGGGCAACTTACAAGCACACGCACCCAAGGGCAGCATTGTCATAAGAAAGCCAGCAACATCATTACATGGCAGGAAAGAGGGAAGGGCCAGGTGGAGTTCTACCAGCACCCTCCACCCACTTTCAGGTTACCTAAGGTCTAGTGGACAGTGACCAGAGGCCAATCACCACTGGCCTACATGAGGTCTTGGACATCAGGCAGAAACCAATCACCACTGATTAGCAACCCCCATACCCCTAAGCAAATCAAATCACCTAATAGATTTCCCTTGCTCAGTCTCAAATATGCCAATCCACACAGGCCCTAGAGTCCTGTACCCCCATAAAACAGGAAACCCCAGGGCAGAACATAGCATTTCTCTCCGTTTACAATGCTGCCCCCATGTCTGAGGAGGTGTATTTCTGTTCTCTTTCTTTACTTCCCAATAAATTATCTTCCTACCTAATTAATTTGTGGCTCATCCTTGAATTCTTTCTCACAAAGAAACCAAGACCCTACACAAAGACCTCCAGCTCAGATAATTCCTCACACATAGGTGATATATAGCAACTGCTTTTGAAGAAAAAAGGAAGGAAAGAGAAAGGGAGAAAGAAATAAAGAGAGGAATGAAGGAAATATTAGTCAAAAGTATAACAACCGGGACAGAATTCAATAAGGTAAGACTAAGAAATATACGTTGGAATGGCTCACACTCAAAATATTACTAAATTTGCTAAAAGAATTTTAAAAAAGTAAAATGTGAAGAGGGAGACTGCAGAAGTCTAAAATGCAAATTAATACTGTATGTCATAAAAGGGTTTTTATGGATATAGAATATTTTCCAGAAATACCAAAGGGATATAAAAGGTAACAAGGATATTTATTTGAAGAGAATAGAATTTGCATCGGAAACACTGTGTGTTTAAATGGACTTCAGATTTTTTTGCAAACAAGAAGAACATCAATGGAAATCATCTTATTAAGGAAAACGTGTGTACACGGATTTCTCTGAATTTAGCCTGTGGGGAAGGATAAAAGGAGAAAGGTAAATTCTGCAAGTATAGAAATCATTCCAGAGAGATTAGTTCTAATGGGTAAACCCAAAGGGCTGACTTAATCTGCTGAGTCCCAAGAGGTCTTGGCTAAAGGCTGGAAAATTCCCCATCTGGTGTTCATAACTCCTCCTCCTTCTCTACAAAATCATTACGAAACATTAAAATAGGTGCTAGCAGCTTTTTTCTCCACTGTGAGCTAAATAAATTTCTAGTAGGTCCCAGAATGCCAGAGACCTTGCTATGAGTTTTGATGGGGGATGAGCACTCAAACATGATAGAGAGACCTGTGGAAGAGGAGGAGTATTTGGATTGCAGAGTTTGAAGGGAAATCCCAGAGGATGTCCGGAATACAGTTTTGGCATATGGTCCCACCATCAAATGGCTTTGTATTTAAGGCACTACCTGTTACAGAGAGTGCAGATAGAAAGAAGAAGGCATTGTGGAACTCAAAGAGTGTGTGAATGACCCTGGAACCTCAGTAAGAGAACTGAGTGGTTGAGTGGAATGTATATGAAGAATGAACCGTACACTTCATGAAAGTGGTAAGAGAATAAACAGCTCTAAACAATTTTTAAGGAGTTTGCTTCATTAGGCCGAAAGGAACTCTGATAATTTTTATTTTCAATTTCCCACTAACAATCACTCATTCCCGCTAAGGAGGTACTTAGTTGCTAATGGGCTTTCTCATCTGCCACCCAAATTTCTGTACATTCAGGTGAGTCTCACATCTCAGCACATTACTCTGGAATATGTCAAACACTGTGATAACACTTTAATCATGCCTATTCCAATTCCTCCTAACTCTGGAGAATTAATACTTTGCTACTACAAGAAAGAGTCAACAATTTGTAAATGGGGAGTCATAGAATTGTTCATGGGGGCAAGCCTTTGGAAATCAGAATACTTAGTTCACTGACTTCTATGACTTCATCCTTTCGCTTTAAATTTAGCAGCATAAACCAAAGCTGTTCCTCAATTACTGGTATATTGCAGAGCAATATCTGGTTAGCTGATTTAGGAATTTACTTACATGATTTGAAAGCTACATTATTGGAGAAAGAAACAATGAAATAACCCAACTGTATTCTTCACAGTGTCTGAAACATTTCCCTAATGTATTGTTTGAGAATTTCTGACTTTTCATACCAGAAGAACATTCTCAGAGAAGATATAAGCAGCCAAGATTTTTGAAAATTCAGTCATCAGTAAAATTGAGTATGTCAATTTTCTTCATTTTCATATGTCCCTATTTCATATTGTTTAAATATCTATATTTTGTCCTATGTCTAGTTCTATATTTAATTCCTTTTAAGAATCTCTCCCTTTTACCCATGTATTTTCTCAAAATTGATTATGTACATGTTCTCACAATGATCCACTTCTTAGACTATCTGTATTTCCTTAAAACTGATGTGCCTAATTTGGCCAAATCTTATTCTATTGGTAGCACTGAAGTTGAACCCAGGGAACAAGGAACTACTGTGGCTTCGTTACCCATTTCCCATCTATCAATGCCATGTATTTCTCAGAATGGAGCCCTCTCACCCCTTGAATTGCTTCCACCCTATCCTTGACTAGAGGTTTTCCTGTATATATTATGCAATGCGAATTATAGAATTTCAACTATTAATGCTAATTCTTTTAATTACACAGCAAGTTTTTAGGATATTAGATGATAGAAATATATGCAAGGCAAAATAAAATTTTACTAGTAATTTGAAAAACAGCAGGGATCTTTTGCCCACTCTCCTCAAAACATATAAATTTGAGTTATTTTTTTCTAAAGCCTCTTCTGTCCCTTAATATTCATAAGACATCCAAACCCATATAGATATAGATGATATAGATAGATATAGATATATTAATATCTTAAATTCTTGGGTATTAACTATTCAGAATTTGGGATTTTTGCCTATTAGAACAGTTTCTGAGTAAAAGGCAATTGGAAAGAAGAGATTACAACAGCAGTAGCTGGAAGGTGAAACAACAGCAGTAGCTGGAATGTGGGTGAGCTAGGGAGAGACATCTCAAACTCTGTTAAAAATGCAATTTCAAAGCAAATAAACAACTCCAATTTTTTTCAACAGGTCTGGAAGAGAATTATCAATCAGGTAGTTGTTGCCTTACACAAAGTGATTTTGCTGGTTCTAAATGAAGGCAGTCTGCCTGCAATATACTTAATTTATTATTAGGATACAGTTATTAAGGACATCTCCCCAAAAAGAAATGATTTGTCTCTATGGATATGCATTTTCCCTTCAATTATATGAGAAATACGGATGATATGATCTTAAAATTATACAAAAATCAGACTGACTCAATATGCTGATTTGGATAAAATTAAAAAGTAGGATTGAAACATCAGTGCTGATGGAAAATCTTATTTTGTTGTAATAGGAGGACCAAAGGAAGTATGATCATTTCCAACGTTACAGTCTTTATGCCATCTGTGTTGACACTATTAGGGATCCCAGGTCTAGAGTCTGTGCAGTGTTGGATTGGGATTCCTTTCTGTGCCATGTACCTCATCGCTATGGTTGGAAATTCCTTGCTTCTGTTTATTATCAAATCTGAGAACAGCCTCCATGAGCCCATGTACATTTTCCTAGGCATGCTTGGAGCTACTGATATCGTCCTTGGTAGCAGCATATTGCCCAAGATGCTTGGAATCTTCTGGTTCCACATGCCAGAAATATCTTTTGATACTTGCTTGCTTCAAATGTTTCTTATACACACGTTTCAGTGCACAGAATCAGGCATCCTGCTGGCCATGGCCCTGGACCGATATGTTGCCATCTGTTATCCACTAAGATATGCCACTATCTTCACCAACCAGCTGGTCACTCAAATAGGAGCTGTGGTAACACTCAGGGCTGCCATTCTGATAGCCCCGTGCCTTCTACTCATAAAGTGTCGGTTTCAATTTTATCATACAACAGTCATCTCCCACTCCTATTGTGAGCACATGGCCATTGTGAAACTAGCTGCAGAAAATATCCGGGTCAACAAGATCTATGGTTTGTTTGTGGTCTTCACTGTAGCAGTGTTTGACCTGATCCTCATTACTTTGTCCTATATCCAGATATTTATCACAGTTTTTTGTTTGCCTCAGAAGGAAGCTAGGTTTAAGGCATTCAGTACCTGCATACCTCATATATGTGTTTTCTTACAACTCTACCTCCTAGCCTTTTTCTCCTTCTTTACACATAGATTTGGTTCCCAGATTCCTGCTTACATCCATATCCTCTTTTCCAGCATTTACTTGCTCTTCCCTCCATTTCTCAATCCACTTGTCTATGGGTTAAAGACCAAACAAATCCGCATTCATGTGATCAAAATATTCAGCACTGCAAACTAACTTTGATTGATACCTTTTTGTCTTCTTTGTGATCAGCATATATCCTTCAAAATAAAACAAACTTTTCAAGTATTTAATGATTTGTTTGGAATTTCTCTTTAATTGTTCTTGAAATTTCCCAGTATAGTAGTTTATGTTCAGATCAGCATACCCCATGATAGCCATCACTCAATAGGGTCTTGGATCCTACCTGGGTTTTGCAAGTAAACATGTAGAGAAATCTAAATAATGAATATAATCTTTCCTTACTCTTTTATGTCCCTGCTTCAGTTTTTTTCCTGTAGAAATGTTCTCACTAACATTCATGAATTACATCTATTTACACTGTAGTTTAATACATCCTAGGTCATTGCTCTTAAGTGTTCTGACAATGAGCAAAACAGAAATTGCTGCCTCTTTGGGACACTACCACAAAAAGTCTAAATAGCTTTTTCAGAGTCATTCTGGAAGTTACAGTAACAAAGACATGAACACTTAAGTGCTCAATATTCACAGCAATAGTTTTTCCACTACCTACACCATTTACTGTTGTATTAATTTAATTTTATTTTCAAGAATCAAAAATATTATAAGTATTAGTCTAGAAAATCTTAGTACAGTAATAAATTCAACACAGTCATTATGTTTCATAGGCATGTGAACCCCAATTCCTGGAATAGAAATTCGGAGAAGAGACAGAGTAGGGGTATGTGTGACATATATTATTAGCAGAGTAAATGAACCACTGGAATGTCATTGAAAGAAGTCAGGAGAAGTTTCTTTGTGGTTTTTTTTGTTTTACATTTAGGCAGTCTGACTCTTGAGGAATAATTTAAGGGTGCCTTGACACACATGAAGAGTTAGTTTATTAAGGAAATTTAACTAGAGAATGTGTGTTAAGGGAACTGCACCTTCTCCCCAAATATGGTCTGAATGCAAGGTACAGTTTCTGGAGAGAAGGAAAATACAAATATCAACAATACTCATGAAAACTGTAAAAAATTGATTAGACTTTATTATGAAATCTTTCATTTGTCATTGCTATGAATCTATGTGAATGGTGCTTTCATGTTAGTGTCTTCGTCTTCACCTGGGCATGTAGATATTCACACTCAGTAGATATAAACAACATGTTTTAAGTGAGTCCAGGCTATTATATCAGCAATGATAGGGAGAAGTTAGTCTAAGATTAATGACTTGAGAAGTAAGGTACAAGGTTTCTCTTCCTGAAAACTTCAGTTCAGAGATTATCTTATTAAAGTTTATGGAAATACATGTATAGGTGTCCATACTTTGGTTTTCCATATTCACCACATTTGTAAGATGTATTGGTTTTCATGCCACATAGTTGGTTCTTTCTTGACCTTTGGACTGGACCTTATCATTTACCTTTGTCAAGATGAACATTTTAAAACCTGAAGCTATCATGAGACATCATTTCAGACCTTTGTAAATAGCAATATTTATCAGAGATGATGATTACAGAATTCAATTAACAAGCGGTGTTGTTTTACTTAGATAACATAAGTTCTTTAGGAAAGAAATTAATTAGCATGAGAGGAAATTTCTTAAAATGATTGGTTATGGGGCATTTTTCTGTAAAAAACTAAACAATGAATGATGTAGGCTTTGCTGGACATGATGGAAAATTTGAAAATATCATGTAGGTATTCTATATTTTAACAAAGAGAAAATGTATTTCTAAGAAATTTTTTTGATATAACTCAAAATATTATAATAATGATAGAAAATTAGTTATCTACATATGTAACAAAGTTATGCTAATGAGAAATGGATACATTGGAGGATTTGGGGCTTTATTTTTCTTAAGTGGGGCTGATAGTTAGATTAGCAAATTAATTGAGAATTACCATCTGTAAAAGTCATTTATAGCAGATAGGCGATAATAGGCAGCAGGACAATTTCACTGGTCTGCTGCAGTTCTAATTTTATTTGGTGATGTTTTGAAATATTTCTAACAATGTCTAATTCTATCAATCCCCAAAAATATGTGGAGATATAGGAATTGTGAGGGCACAGAATGTGAAACCAGAAAATATTAGATGATCTTCAATTATCAATAGTTTATGAAATGTCTAGTTTTGAGTTTTGATTGCTTCATCATTGTAGTCTTACAATTTTTTGGACAAGTTCCAAACTGAAGAACACAAATGGAATACTAAATAAAACAAGGCCATGAAAGGACAAGTGGCAAGAATTTCCATACTCATACACAATCGGACCTGGACCATGATGGGATACATTCCTGAACATAAAATTACTTGGGAAAAAATATACATTGTAAAGTGTTTTTAGGAATGATTTTCAGAAATTCCAAAATTTACCTTCATAGAGATTTTACCAGTTTCAACAATGACTAATGGAAATTGTTTGCTTGAACTCTTAACAACACTGGTTATTAGCAAATATTTTTACTTTTGACATCTGAAACTTGAAAACTATTTTTCCTTATAATGTTTATTTAACAAAGCATGATATATTTTTGTCATGATATTTGTATATCTTTTCTGTGAAATAATTTGTTTCCTTTGCATATTTTGTATTACTATTTTGTGTCCATTTTGCCTTCTTGAATTTAAAACTTGAGAAATAAGTATTGAAGTAATTTTGTTCAAGGACTTTAGTTCTCAGGATTCCCAAGAGACCATTCCATAGAACCCAACCATATCTTAGTAAGAGTGATTGAAATGACAAATAGAGTTTTATTACTAGTGATTGTTGACCTTTTTGGAGCAAGGTTGACTCATCTCTCTTGGTGCTGCCTTTGAGTGAATGAACCATAATAAACACTTCTGGTCTTTTGGGGGCCTTCTTAGAAATACTGGCTTTAGGAACCTTACAACATTTGGCTCATCTCTAGCTTTCTTCATCTTGGGTGGAGCGCTGTGCTGCTGCTGATACCGGCAAATTCTCCACTATCCTGTGGAAAGTTCTCCCAATTTCAGCATTATTCTCACTCTATTCTTAATTGGCCTCATTCTGGGGTTCAACTAGCAAGCACATTTGGCTTTAATAATAAACTGTGTCCTTACATTTAAACAATATTCAAAATTCTGCTGAAATGTTGACCTATATCTACAATATCTATATTACATATCTCAATGTATTAGTTCTCCTTAAATTGATTTATAGATTTAAAAGATTCCCAAACATACTAACAGTTTATGTGAATTGAGAAACTAATTATAAAATTATATGGAAAATCAAAAGACCTATAGCCAAAGCAATTTTTAAATAAATAATACATTTTGAGTACTCACATTCTCTAACATGAAGACTAGTATAAAACTATAAAAAAAACTGGGCTCTGTGTTATGAGCATAAGGATAAACAAATAGATTAGTGAACCAGAGCAGAAAGCCTACAAATAAACCCACATATATACGGTCAATTGAATTTTGATAAAGGTGTCAGAAGAATTCAATGGAAAATGGAAAGCATTTTCAATACATGTTACTGCTGTTATTGCTTATATATATGGAAGAAAAAGAAAATTGACCTCTATTTCATACCATATAAAACATTGATCAAAGTTAGATAATGGTCCTAAAAGTCAACTTAAAAAAATATAAAAGTTTCTAGGAAGAAAATACTAAAATACCTTTGTGAATTGACGATAGGCAATAATTTCCAGGTCAGGACAGAGAAACCAGTAACACACTGTCATACTGATTTTGATCTTCAACAAATGTATACTGTTAGAAAATGCATAAGCAAGAATTCCACAGACAGGGAGATCATGCACAATACATAAACTGACAAAAGTCTCAAATCTTAATTATATAAATATACAATTCTACTCCATAAGAAGACAAAAATTACAATGATAATGGGCAGAATTCTTGATCAGGTATTTCATAAATTACTAAACTATGGAGACACTTAAAATATGGATAAATATTTTTAAAAAGACCTTCAGTGACTGAAAAAAGATGAATAATCCCGATTTCATAATTCTTTAACCTTGTAATTGCTGTTATCTACAATTATCCCATTTCACTTAGGAAAAATGTCTGTTTCCCATAATTGTTTTCCATAATTGCTGACTATAAAGGTTTTTTCCTTCTCATTAAACTTTGTTTTAATGGGTCTCAAAATTCTGGGACAGATTTTTGGTCCAGTGTTTTCTGTATAAAAAGTACTGATTTTAATATCAATAACTTAAAACTGCCAAAAAAAATGGTTCACAAAACATTCCTTTCCTCCTGAAGGTTTTAGGATGCATTGTTGTCATTAACCAGTTTTTTACTATTAAACTTAAATGGCCAATTAAGACAAACTGTTCTGAGACCATTATTCCACCACTGATTAAGACTGGGCAAGCAGGTGATGCTTTTAATATTCATTTAGCCTTCTGAGCTTTCTGGGCAGAATTGGTGACCTTGCCATCACCAGCAGCCTTCTTCTCCACTGTCTTCATGACCTCCACAGCAACTATTTGTCTTATATCACGAACAGCAAAACTACTCAGAGGACAATAGGCAGAGAAGGTCTCAACATACATGGGCTTGCTAGGAACAATGTCAACAATGGCAGAATCACCAGATTTCAAGGATGTGGGGTCATCATCCAGCTGCTTACAAGAGCGATGATCAATCTTCTCCTTCAGCTCAGCAAACTTGCAAGCAATGTGAGCTGGGTGACAATCCAGCACAGTTCAGGATATTCACCTGAGCAATGAAGCCAGCTGCTTCTATTGGTGGGTCATTTTTGCTGTCACCAGCCACATTTCCATCATGAACATCTTTTACAGAAAAGTTCT
>PVKH010038816.1:0-11269 GCA_004027955.1 Chaetophractus vellerosus | reverse complement strand
AAAACGAAGAAAGAAAACCTATGAGGGGCTGGCTCGATAGCCCAGTGGATAGGGCGCCGGCATACCACATGGGAGGCCCTGGGTTCGGTTCCCGGGGACCTCTCCTAGTGGGCAGACCGCCTTGAGAATGGCAAGCCGTCATGGGTGGGCCAGAGCCGCCGTGGGCAGGGCAAAAAGCTGCCACGGACAGGGCAAAAGCCGCCACGGGCAGGGCAGGTCGCCCGCGAATGGAGCGCAGCCAGCCACCCGCGAACTGAAAGCCGGCCGTGAATGGAAGCAGAAGCCGCCCATAAGTGGGGAAAGCCGCGCCTGCGCAGTGACCAGTCTCGACGCATCGCCGCAGCGAGGGGGGGAGGGGAGATATGTAATAAAATAAATAAATCTTTAAAAAAAAAAAAGAAAAAGAAAAAAAGAAAACCTATGAGCACTAGAGAGGTTAGATAAGAGTCAGGTTCCCAGACTTCATTAGTTGTTCAGGACCATGGAAAGCTTCTCTGAGCCCCTGCCCACTTTTATGCCCACCGATGCCTCTCTCACTTTTCTCCTTTCTGTTCTAACTCCCACTGACTTTTCTCTCTATTTTTCTTTCCAGTGTCTTCTCTGCTCCCTCTTCCTCATGCTCTCCCCTCCTCCCTTGCTCTCAGCTTCCTCCCTTTTCTTCTTGCCAGAGCCTCAGCTCCCTGATCTCTTCACTCCAATTGGGCTCCCACCTGCTCTCCTGGTTTCCTCCCCTTGCCACCCCTCCCAGCTCTCACCTCTCCCTGCCCACTTCCTTCCATAACCAGCTTTGAGCCCCACCGTCCCCCATGCCCTGCTCCATGCCTCCCCACTGCACCCCGAACTAACTGATGTTAACCCTCTTCTCTCTTCCTCATGGCTGGCAGGCCCACAGGTTTGAGCTCTGTTTCTCTGTCACTTCCCACCTCATCTCTTCTCTGCTTCACCCCATTGCCTCCCGCCATGTCCACCGCACCCCACCCCCCTTCCCGCCCTGTGGGGCCCGGGCCAAGGCCGTGGCCCAGCCTTTGCAGACTGAATGCAGCCGCCCTCTCCCCATCCTCGCTCCCCAGCCTGGGGGACGGGGAGCGAGAGTAGGAAGAGGAGGAGGAGGAGGAGGCGGCAGCCCAGGGTAAGTGACCGCCCCGTGGCCGGGGACTCGCGGAGGACAGAAGCCCAGCGGGGGGGAGGGGGTAGTCTGCTGAGGGTGAAGGGGTCCCAGAGACTCCGATGCCTGAGAAGGAGCCAGAAAAGGAGGAGGATGTTTCCTTCTAGGATGGGGCCGATGCCCAGCAGAGCCAGCCCTGGGGTCAGCCAAACTAGGTCTGTCTACTCCAAGCCCCAAGCTTCTGGAGGGTTCCTCTCTGCCTTGGGGGACAGGCTGGGGCTCCTTGCTAGGACTAAAATAGGACCTGGCACTCCTTTCCCACAGTCGGCCACACCATTCCCACTTAATCAGGGCAAAGGTGCAGGCCTGCGGGATCTCACCTGTCCCACCACAGCCCGTCCAGGGGCTCCCTTCCCCCACCCCAGGGCTTTTCAGCACCCCATGACCTTCCTTTGTACTTGATCTCCCTAAAATACAGTATTTTTTAAACAAGCAATTTACATAGTGCTTACTGCATGCCAGGTGATCTTCTAAGCACTTTTTAAAATTTTTTGTCCTCAAACTAACTCCATGAGGTAGGTACTGCAATTATTCCCATTTTACAGATGTGGAAAGGGAGGTGCAGAGAGGTTAAATAATTTGTGCCCAATGTCATACAGCTAATAAGCCTTGAGTGAGGGGCAGAGTCATGTGCCCCCAGCTGGTGGGTGCTGGGGCCCACCCAGCCAAGGATGAGACCCGCACACCCCAGGGTCCATCTGGGGGACATTGCCTTCTGTGGGGATTGGGAGGGTTGGCTGGGAGCACCCCCGGGAGGCCCAGTTTTTATGGGCTTCCCCTGGGGCTGACCTGGGCCTGGTCTACAGGGTCTGTAATGGTGAAGTCTCCCCTGAACCGGGAGCTGGTCGCCAGCTATGAGGTCACTCTCTCAGTGACTGACAACGCCAGCGACCTGCCAGAGCGCTCTGTCAGTGTGCCAAATGGTAAGTTTGCCCTGCAGGCATCTCCCATTGGTGATGCAGGCCTGGACCCCAGGGAGGGGCAGCAGGACACAGGCGCATCGGGTGCCCGTAGCCGGGTGACCCTGGGGCCGTGGAAGGCTGGCAGCTATAGTGAGGCTTGGGCTGGCTGCGTGTCCCACTTGTCAGGCAGAACTGAGCAGTGGGGGATCCAGATGTCCAGAACCCCAAGGCTCAGAGGTGGGAAGGAGGCTTGGTAGAGACTGAATGGGGGTTGGGAAAAGGATGGGTTAACAGAGACTTGAGGGGAGCAGAATGTAGCTCAGTGGTTGAGCCCCTGCTTCCCATGTACGAGGTCCTCCTGGGTTCGATCCCTGGTACCTCGTTAAAAAAAAAAAAATAGAGTCTTGAGCCAGAATCCAGTTATCACAGCTGATAATGAGGGTGCAGCTGGGATGTGAGATAGAAACCTCAGGATCTGATAGGACGCCACAGTCAGGCACCAAGCAAGGAGAGGTGAGTTGAGGCCACAAATGTAGCACTGTGGGGGTTGGTGCAGGCACTGGGGCAGAGAAGAGCGTACAGGCACTGCCTTCTGCGGCCAGGCACAGGCCACCCTGCCCGCTGCCTGGGGCACGAGCTGGGAAGAGGCTGCTAGATTTCTGTGTGGGCAGAGTGGGCATGGGGGACCTCAAATGGCCTCTGCCATGAGTGAGGACAGCTGGTGGAGAGCCTGGCTGGCAATCAGCCACTTATCTTCACAACCCAGAAAGTTTTCAGGAAGGAAGGGTGACTTGGTCCTCTCCTATGTGTCCCAAGTTCAAAGGGCAAAGGGCCCTGGGCTGGTGTTATAGAGGGGACACCTCAGGCAGGAAGCAGAGGCTGAATTGTGGGAAGGGTCTTAAAGATCACCTGGTCCCACCTCATTGAACAGGTTAGGAAACTGGGGCCTGGTGAAGGCCAGGGGCTCTACCGGGGTCTCCCAGCCAGGTGGTAGAAGCCAGGCCCCCTCCCCTTGTGGAAGGGCGAGTGACAGCCCAGAGGGGAGGATGTCTCTTGCCACAGCCTGAAGGATTGGGTCCAGCTTCAAGGAGTCCCAGGGAGGCCGTGAGAGGCTGCCACCTTCCCGTGGTTTGGCTGAGGCATAGGAAGGCTGACCAGCCCCGCTGGCGCCCCTCGCCTCATTCTTGCCCTCTGCCTCCACCCCAGCCAAGCTGACGGTCAACATTCTGGACGTGAACGACAATACACCCCAGTTCAAGCCCTTTGGGATCACCTACTACACAGAGCGGATCCTGGAGGGGGCCACCCCGGGCACCACGCTCATTGCCGTGGCTGCCGTGGACCCTGACAAGGGCCTCAATGGGCTGGTCACCTACACCCTGCTGGACCTCATGCCCCCAGGCTACGTCCAGCTGGAAGATCCCTCAGCCGGTAGGTCGGAAATCCAACAGGAGGGTTGGGGAAGATGTGTCTGTACCTGCTTAGCCTCCAAGAGGGACTGTGGTCCACTTCTCACCCTCTGGCTGGGCCGCCACCTTGGCCCTCAGTGGACGAGTTCAGATCCAAGATGGCCAGTATTCCATTAACTACCAGGTGCCCATGCTGGAGGAAAGGACAGTGTGTCTAGTCCAGGAATACTCTACCACCATCTCCACCACCCCAAGTTCCTACTGTCAGTATAACTTAGGGAGCAGGAAGGCCAAGAGGGAAGTGTCTCATCACGGGTCCTAGATGTGTTGATATCCACCCCTTTGGTTTGTGAGAAGCTTTTTCACCCCTCAACATTCTGGACGTGAACGACAATTCGCCCCAGTTCAAGCCCTTTGGGATCACCTACTACACAGAGCGGATCCTGGAGGGGGCCACCCCGGGCACCACGCTCATTGCTGTGGCTGCCATGGACCCTGACAAGGGCCTCAATGGGCTGGTCACCTTCACCCCTCCAGTTAGGAGGACAGCTCGACACCAGTTCCACTCAGCCTTCTGGTCTGTCACTGGGCAATGCTGCCTGGTAACCCTCCTTCTTAAAGGGACCACACCTGTCCCTCAGAGCTCCAGATCTTTCTCTTCCTATTTTGGAGAGCTGCCGATGAGTGAGGAGTGGCTGAAATGGCAGTGGGTGCTTCTGTGTCTCAGGAAAGGTCATTGCCAACCGGACAGTGGACTATGAGGAGGTGCACTGGCTCAACTTCACTGTGAGGGCCTCAGACAACGGGTCCCCACCCCGGGCAGCTGAGATCCCCGTCTACCTGGAGATTGTGGATGTCAATGACAACAACCCCATCTTTGACCGGCTCTCCTACCAGGTGGGTGGCCAGGCCAACAGGTTGGGACGAGGACCTGTACCCGGTCCTTGGGGCCCATTGGGAAGCGTCCACTCCCATCCTGCCAGCCTCTAAGGCCCCTGGGAGTGACCAGCCCATAGGCAGCCTGATGCTCCTAGGGGCGTCAGAGAGCAGGAGTTCAGGGACTGACCTTGGCCTCCTCTCTCTCCCTGCCCCCTGGGCTCCAGGAAGCCGTCTTTGAGGATGTGCCTGTGGGCACAGTCATCCTGACAGTCACTGCGACTGATGCTGACTCAGGCAACTTTGCCCTCATCGAGTACAGTCTCGGGGATGGAGAGGGCAAGTTTGCCATCAGCCCCACTACGGTAAAGGGGGCTTGGGACACCTGGGTTTGGGGGGTGGGAAGGGCCCAGGGTCATGGGTTTTTGCTGCCATCCCCCTTTTTCTGGTTCCTGCCACCTGGACCTCTATAGCCTCAGAGGTTCTTTGGCCAAGTCAGTAAACCCAGTTATTGGAGTCCCAGAAAACCTGTAGACTGAAACCTTTCTGTCCCAGCAGACAGGCATGGAGAGAAGTGGGCAAAGTCTTTTGGAACTGGCCCTTTGTGGGCATAAAGACTTCTGAGAAGGATCCCCACCCATCTAAAGCCCTTGATTCAGGTCCAAGTGACTGCTTTTTGAGACTGTTGAAGGAGAGGCATAGGAGGCTCTGAAAAAAGTGGGCACTGTGTTTAAGCACCTACTGTATGCATGGCCCTATACTCAGTGCTGGGGGAAGAAAGAGGCCCAAATGGCACAGTCCCCATGATTCCATGAGTCCCAGGCTTCCAGACAGCAGAAGCTCAGGAGGAAGCATGAGCAATGGTTTCAGATGTCTGCTGCTCTCAGTACAAAGGGAGAGGCCCCATGGTCTGGGGATGGTTGGTCAGGCAGGGCCTTCCTGAGTTGCTGGGGCTGGAACTGGACTCTCCCTCCCACTGCCCCTCTCTGCTACATCCCCCTGCACCCTGCCCTTTCATCAGGGTTCACTCCTTCCTGCCTGGTGACAATCAGACATGGCTGCTGGCCTGGCACTATGAAGGACAAGTACTTATGGAGCACCTGCTGTGTGCCAGAGCCTGGCCAGGCAGTGTGCCCCAGCCTGGACTGCTCATTCCGGGCACAAAGAGTCACTAGGATCAAAGAGTCACTCCAGGGGGGCAGGGTTCTTGTCTCCTTTGATCACTGCCTCGTCTTCAGAGCCTAGAAGAGTGCCTGGCACTCATTAAACAACTGACGGATGAATGAAGGGCCTGAGGCCAGCCTGTCCCATTAGGGTGACATCTATGTGCTGTCCTCCCTGGACCGGGAGAAGAAGGACCACTACATCCTGACTGCCTTGGCCAAAGACAATCCTGGGGATGTAGCCAGCAACCGTCGGGAAAATTCGGTGCAGGTAAAGGGCTCCAGCCTGGGTCAGGGACTGGGGCTGCAGAGGCAGCAGGCAAAGCCTTTAGCAAATGCCTGCAGTAGAGTGGGAGCAGAGCCACCATCCCCTCAGGACATGGTGGCAGGAAGGAGATGGCAAGAGGTTTGCTGGGTGGGTTACAATAGCTGTGGCCTAAGATGAGAGGGCCTGTCTGGGAGAAATCTCTGTGTCAGACCCTTGCTAAGGCAGCCACACATACCTGGGTGTTACTCAAAGAAAGCCTGGGCCCCTATGCGACCTGATGCCTCCGTGGTGTCACACTGAAAGAAACACAGGCCAGCAAGCAAACGTAACTGTAAATAATGAGGATCAGATTCACAGCACCAGTCCAATTCCAGCTCTAGCATCCACACAGTTGCTCTGAGGCTGGCATCTCACCTAAGTTCTCTCTCCCCATTTCCATCCAAAGTCCCAAGCCTGGAGACTTTGCTTTCTCTCCTTCTTCCCCTTTTTCCCCCTGCCTTCTCCAGTCCAGTCTTTCTGTACTCCTTCACCCAGTTCTCCCTCACAATAACCTAATCACCCAGAGGGCAGAAAGAAAAGTCTCCTGAAAAAGGAGGAGAAAGGACAAAGGCAACTTCTCTTTAGCTGGTAGGGGAAAAGGGCTGGGACTACTCACATGTACCTGAATCTTGTCCCCGCCACGTATGCATGTGCTGTGTTGGGAAAAGCACAGTATTTGGAGTCAGAAGACTAAGTTCCCACTAGCTGTGCACGCTGTGCTGGTCTTTTAAGCTCTCTGTCAAATCTGTAAAGTGATGCTGCTGACCTCCCAGGCTGGTGCTGAGGAGCCAGGCGGCTGGATAGTGCCTTGTGCACTGAAAGGGGTTCTAAAATCTGCTGCTGTGAAGGACTCTGACGGGCCTGCAGTCAGGCTGGACCACAGCACCTGGGGTGGGAGGGGAAAGGCTCAACGCCTGGTGTGTCCACAGCACCTGGCATGGACCATGGCATCAGCAGAGGGAGCCAAGTCCCAGGCCAGACACAGATCCCATCAAGAAAGGCCTTTGGGAGTGGAAGAATCACAGCAGTCCAGCCTTAAGGACCAGAGCTTGGGGTTGGGTTTATAGGCCACCGTGGGGAGTAGCAAAGGACAGAGTAGCAGGGGCGAGGGGCTCCTTGCTTCAGGGCCCAGATGCTGATTACCAGTTAACCTCGGGATTAGTTACTGAATACTTACTCCGGAGCCCGGCACTAAAGATCTAGCTCACAGGGCAATGTCCCAGCCTCACCAGAACCCTGAGGGATAAGACACTATTATCCCCAGAGTACAGCTAAGGAAACTGAGGCTCAGGGGTTAAATAAGTCGCTCGAGGTCAGACCCCAACACGGGGGGTGGGGGTGGGGACAGTGCTTTGGTTTGCAACCCCCAGGGGGTCCCTGTTCCTCCTCCACCCCAGCTGACTCCTGTGTGGCCAGGTCCCTAGAACAGCCCCATCGTGCCCCTGACCTTGATTCTCTCCCCCAGGTGGCGATCCAGGTGCTGGATGTCAACGACTGCCGGCCACAGTTCTCCAGGCCCCAGTTCAGCATGAGCGTGTATGAGAACGAGCCAGTGGGGACGTCAGTCATCACCATGATGGCCACCGACCAGGACGAGGGCTCAAACGGGGAGCTGGCATACTCACTCGAGGGCCCCGGCGTGGGTATGGAGCTCGCTCCGGACCCCACGAGGGGTCGGGAGGGGCAGGCTGCCAGGCCGGGAGGAGGAGGAGGACGGGTGGGGAGGATGTCTCAGCCAGAGTCAAGCCCCTGCTCTCCTGCCCCATCTGCCAGAGGCCTTCCACGTGGACATGGACTCGGGCCTGGTGACCACAAAACGGCCACTGCACTCCTACGAGAGGTTCAACCTGAGCGTGGTGGCCACGGATGGCGGGCAGCCCCCGCTCTGGGGCACGACCATGCTCCTGGTGGAGGTCATCGACGTCAACGACAACCGCCCCGTCTTTGTGCGCCCACCCAACGGCACCGTCCTCCACATCAGAGAGGTACTGCTGTCCCCCAGGGCCCAAGGTCTGGGCCTCCTGCCCTCCAACATCCCCCTGCCAATGTCCAGCCCGCTTCTTTGTCCTGCAGTCAGAATGAAGGCGGGTAAACTGAGGCTGGGCTCGTGCCGCACAGGGCAGGAGTGAACAGTGATTAGTGGTATGGGCTATGCTGGCAAAAGATCTGGGTTCAGGTCTAACTCTGAAATTTACCAGCCCAATGACCTCGAGAAAGTAACTTCTCTGTCTGTTTTTCCACCTGCAAAATGGGGAAAATAATAGTAGATGTCCCATCTCTTGCCCCCAGATGTCTGCCAAGAAGGACAATCACAACAACCCACTTCCTCCATCCTTGTCTCAAAATAAACACACTTGCCCCTTCTGTCTCTGTTCTTCTGGCTGCAGAAGACAGCCTGGGAGTCGAGGATGAACATCAAAATAAGAAACAAGGGGAAGTGGTCAAAGTTCCAGTCTTTCCAATTGTGCTTTCATTCCTTGGTCTGAATTGCCATGTAAAGTTGAGAGAAGTACTCCTTTGTCTCCAGGCCCAAAATGCTCCATGGTAATACAGTGGGGGTGTCTCCTGCTTGTTCTTTGCCCCCACCAAACAGCAGCAAGTCTCCCCATCTCAGAATGTTAGCGCTAAGTCCATGCTGTCACTCACTGTCCCCTCTTTGAGGTCCCATGGGAGAAATTTCTCCCAAGTATGAGCTGTAGGGAAATTGTGCTTTTACCTTGTGATTGGCTTCTACTTTGTGTCTAGCAATCTGCAATGATTGAATGGTCCTCTTTGTTCTGCCTACCAGGGAGCTCAGAGTGGTCAGCCCACCTTGATTAATCCTGCAGGGACTTAGGGTACACACCCTACCTCCCCCACCTCAACTGCCACTTTCCTGCCAACCATTTTTCAAGGGAATTTTTTTTTTTATACTTCACAAGTTTTGATTACCCTTTCAATCATCTATAATACATCTGTAAGTGAATTTTTTCAGAGGGTGCAATCTTCAAAGCCATATATAAGTGAGAATTATTTTCTGTGGCTTTTGCACATGACGTGATGAATTATTGAGTGACACTCAGCCTTTACCCCTCAACACATTATCTATGCTGTTACTCTGTGACACTCAAGAGGAGCCTGATTTCAAATCTTTCTTTTTCCTGCTAAAATCTCTTTGGCATTCTTTATCTTTGACATTCAAAATGTCAGTCATTCACATCCAGGTATTGGACAATTTTTGTTAATTTTGCTTTGGCTGTGGCAAGGTCTTTTCATATGAAGATTAATATTTTTTCTTCAGTTCAAGGAAACTTTATTCTCTTCTCTAAATATTGCTGGTCCTCCACTTGCTCTGGAATTTTCTTTCAGACATGCCAGTAATACACATACTGTCCATTCTCTGCCTTTCGTCTCTGTTTCCCTTAGGCTGCTACTACGGAGGTCTCAGGATGTGTTTATGCTTTAAACAATCACGTGAATTCTATAAAGATGGCAACTGCGCATCACCCCTCAGTGAAATTTCTTGCCTTTCCTCATGATTTCTTCAGTCTTTTTTTCAATTGATACTCCGATTTTTTTTAAACGTGTGCAATCTTATTATACCTTATACTTTCTTGTAAGCTGCCTCGATTCTTTTTTGTGGAATGAGGCTGGATATAAATTAGTAATAATCTAGTTATTGTCCGCACCAAGGGCCCCATTTACTAAGGCTTTCCCTTCAAGGGCCGCATATTTGGAAAGATGTATGTCTCCCAAACAACCAGCATTTGTTAAGTAATTATCTATTTGTCATCCTACTTTTTATTAATGAGCTGTAACCGCCATTCGGAACATATGATTGTCATGGTCAATGAGATAAACAGTGAAACCATACTGAGCCGATAATTTTTCAACTGAAAGCAAAGAAAGTTGTGCACACTTTTTTTCCTCTCCTCCCCTCCCCACCTCTCCCCTCCCAGCCTCTCCACTCCCCTCCCCTCCCCCCCTTATTTTTGCCAGGCGGGTAGCCTTACTACATATCAGTGTATGATTTCTATCTTAGACTTAAGGGAATTCAGGAGATCAAGGCTCAGAGATGTGGAATGGCATGTCCAGGTCACATGGTGAATTAGTGACAGACTAGAATCCAGGGGTACACTCTCTACCCACCAGGTCACCCTGCCTGCACGTACCTTGTTTTCTGGAGCCCTCTTGGATGAATGGTGGTGTTTGGGGATACCCAGAGCTCCTGTCTTTGGGGCAGTAGAGAGAGTAAAGCAGACCCGGGGTTGCTGTGGTCTCAGCTCTTGGTGTCCCGTCTGCCCCCTCCACCGCAGCAGGCAGTGGGACTGGTGGGATGGGGGTTAGCCCCAAGAAGGGTGGTCACCCTGAGAGGGCTTGGAGCAGGGTGGGGCCCAGGCTGGGCTGTCTGTCAGTGGACAGCCTTGGCTGGGGACAAGGGGAACAGCCAGCAGTCACTCAAGACTCTAGCGGATTGCAGCCAAGCAGGCAGGCGTTCCTAAGGACGTGGAGGGGACAGAGGAGAACGAGCAAGAGTCCCTCAGGGCCTGGGAGCTGGGATGTCCTCGGATGGCCAGGAGCCTGCCTCCTCGCAGGAAATCCCGCTGCGCTCCAACGTGTATGAGGTCTACGCCACGGACAACGACGAGGGCCTCAACGGGGCCGTGCGCTACAGCTTCCTGAAGACCACAGGCAACCGGGACTGGGAGTTCTTCACCATCGACCCCATCAGCGGCCTCATCCAGACCGCGCAGCGCCTGGACCGCGAGAAGCAGGCGGTGTACAGCGTAAGGGGGCGGGGCCGGCGGGGCGGGGCCAGCGGGGCGGGGCGCCCACCTCCCCGCCCTGCATGTCCGGGAGTGCCCGCCCCCCGCAGCCTTCCCCGCCGACTGCGTTCCTCCGCCCCCAGCTCATCCTGGTGGCCAGCGACCTGGGCCAGCCGGTGCCGTACGAGACCATGCAGCCGCTGCAGGTGGCCCTGGAGGACATCGACGACAACGAACCCGTCTTCGTGAGGCTCCCAGTGAGCTCGCACACCCCCCTGCGCGCGCACACGTGCACACGCTCCCGTGCACACAGTACTTATACACATAGTTGGATACATGCCAACGTGAGGACAAGTATTTATTGAGCACCTATTTCAATGGTTTAAAAAAAAAACAAAAATATGAGACCTCGCAGACCTGATCTTCTCATAGTTGCACACATGAAATTCAGGTCTGTTTTACTGAGCGGGGGCTAAAAGGACATCAGGGCTGAGGGCCGCTGGTGTGGACGGAGACTGCCTGGCTTGATTGTTTTTTAACTCTCGTGTGCACATATGATGCGATCTCCGGTGACTGTGTGCACACGCATGTGAGAGTGAGTACATGCCCCCCCACTCAAACATACATCCAACAGACCCCCACCACTCTGCCCCGCCCTGTCCTCCATTGTGGTCACACCTGCCCCACCCGCCCCACAGGCCT
>PVKH010038815.1:0-11269 GCA_004027955.1 Chaetophractus vellerosus | reverse complement strand
TTCCACAAAAATCCCCTGACATCTCATTGGCCAGACAGTATCATATGGCAAGTCTAGTAAAAAAGAGAAAGGAAGGAGTTTGATTCAACAACCAATACTATCTTCTACTACAAGGATGTCACTGATTTCTGCTATTTTTCAACATTGTTCTGGAGGTCCCCTAACACAACATGATAATGTATATAGAAGAAGATACACTATTTTTGATTATTTGTAGGTGATGTAAATGTCTACATAGAAAACCTAAGAGAGCTATTAGAACTAAAGAGAATTCAGCAGGTTGTTGTAGTACAGGGTTTCTCAACCTTGTCAATATTGTCACTTTAGACTGGATAATTCTTTGTTGTGGAAGATTTTCCTGTGCACTGTACGATGTTTGCAGCATCTCTGGCCCTCCTATGCAACAGATGCCCATAGAACCCCGGTCCCCACTCCACAATTGTGATAATTAATGTCTCCAGACATTGCCAAATGTTCCCTGGGGACAAAATCACACCCATTTATGAAACACTGTCCTGAGTCATTGAAATGTAGAGAGATATGTAATATATGGCCCCCAGTTACTAGCAGCTTCCAGTCTTGTTAAGGAGAAAGAATAGATGCACAAATGGGCAAAAATCAATGAAAGGTGTTCTACAGTCTGGACCAAATGAGTGAAAGAGTTCAGTGGAGGAAAGGACCACTAACAATTCTTTAAAGCTGTTATGATTTTTAAGATTAAGAATGAATCTTTTCTTTTCAGGTAGAAAGAAGAAAGATTCTTTAAGCCAAATATCCTACATTAATAGAGACCATTGGCTAGAAAAAAAGTATATGCAAATATATGCATCTTAAATAATGCACCAAATTTGGCCACTAAAACAAGGCCAGAATATTTACAGTCTAGAAAAACAAAAATATTTATATCTACCAACAAAATATAAAATGTAAAAGTAGAGAACTTGTGTCTTTCACCCTTATTACCCTTAGCACTATGTTAATTGAGTACCTATATGTATTCAATGTTTATGTCATCAGAGTAAAATCTAGCAGCAGTGTACCAACCTTTACTCTTGATTGTAAAGAAAAGATATTTTCTTGCAGAATGTGGAAATGTTTAACAACCTCATCAACAATACTGTTTATTGCAGATACACAGCAAGACTGCATTTGAACTTTAGGACCAAAAGGAAATAAATGGCTCCAGTCATGTGGAATAGTACTGTATTCTGAACCAGTGCTGGCTGCTACTGGATTGTACACACACATTTCCTCTAAGCACCCAAGCTGTGGTGGCAGTTAAAATCTCTCACTGAAAAATTTTGGATCCTCCTATAGGTCCTATATCACAGCTCTGTTGATATTTAGTTGGATAAAAGGCTGACATTTCCATTCAAGACCTGTTGAAGTTTAAGTTACCCTCATGTCCTAGATATAAGTGTCAATAATATTTTGCCAATCTAGAATTCACTAAAGCGAATGACTCTTTGATGCCATGTAAATTGCTAGATACTTTTAGAATTTACTTTTTTATGAACTCAGAAGAACAAGAGATGTGGGGTTTGCAACCTCTGGAACTTGGCCATAAAATCTTTATTTCTATTTCATTCTTTCATAAAGAAAGTGGTTTCTAAAACAGGCAGCTGAAAAACCCTTTATACCAAAGCAATTTTCTGGGAGGACACCAGAAGCAGCGCCAAGATAAGGTGAAAGCTCCCAAGGCTTAAGGGCAAATCATGAAATGAGAGTAGAAACACAAGCAAAAAATGCATCTAGACGGGAGGGCGCTCTGTGAGAGCAGGGAGAAGAGAGTAGTAGCAAAAGCGCAGGAATAGAGCAGAATAGATGAAGCGTGGCCAGGGTGGGAGTGGAAGGAACTGTGTAACACAACAAGGACTAAGCTCAGTAAAGGAAGCTTCTCTGGGAATGCTGTTTCCAATCTGGGCACAAGAACCTTGAATAATACATTTAAGATTTGTCACATAGCAAAGCAATTCTAACGTACTATGGTACAAGAATTTTGAGTGTTTCCTCCATTACACACCCCCAAAAGCCTGTTCACTGATTCTAGGAAATGTGTTTTTCTCTCTGAATTGCTCTATGGTGCAATGCGTGAGGGGCGTGTCTTCTCTCCACCCAGCAGCTACAGCGATCATTTCATGGTATGTCAGACCATGTCACTCACCTGCTCAAAAACCAACAGTGGTCCCCAAACTCTGAGCAAAAATCCAAAATCCTACATATTTGACCTATACCACCACCTTCCTGAGATCTCTCCTAATTTTCTCCTCATTCACCCTGTATCTTGAGAGGGAGCAAATCAAACGTTATTTTCTCCCAAGGCCTTTGAACCTGTTGCTCCCTCTGCCTTGGATATTCTTCCTCCAGGGAATCAAGCAGCTCATCACTTCCCTATTTTCAGGCCATTGTTCAATTATGACCTTGCCAGAAAGGCCTTTCCTTACCACTGCATGTTAAATAATACCAGACCATCCTTCAGCCAAGAGCACTCTCCACCCCTTGTACTCTGTTTTAGATTTCACCACTGTCTTATCACCATGTGAAACACTATACATTCAGATATTTGTTTATCAGTCTTTCTCCACTAGAACCAAGCTCTAAGCAAGCAGGGATTTGCTTAAATGCTTAGTGCACAGAATATCACTTGGAAAGTAGAAGAGACTCAATGGTCATTATTATCAGGAATGAGAATAAGAAAAGAAGGAGGGAAGTAAGCAAAGAAAAAAATGCAAGGAAAGAAAGACAGAAAGAAAGAAGGCCAACAAGCAAGCTGAGGCAACTAAAAATGTGCCTTTCTGAGAATATAGTAAGCACAGTAATTCTTGTTTTATTGTTCTCTAAGTTAACAAACTCTTCCTTCTCATTAAAAAAAAAGTAAATGAAATTATGAAGTTAGTGATATCACGTGAGGTAGCAGAGATGTATATTTTGTTTTGCAAAGAACTAAAGCTGAACATGTTTAATATGCCAATTTACTAGCCATCAGCATACTATTTCCTCAAAATCTGGGAGCTAGGTTAGGGCAAGAACTATTAATTTTTCTTGATCCTGCTTGAGTATAAGGAAATTTGGCCTCAAGATTATGCTACTACAATGATACAAATGTTTTTGTGTCTACATTTCTTTCTTAATTTATAAATTCTTAATATGTAATCTAGATTCCATTCATGGTTTTCAATAGAGATACTGCTTTACATAACGCTTTATTACAAATGTGTCTGATGTCAATTGGATTTTGGGTAAGAGCAAAGCAGGCAAACAAGGCTCAAAGGCCATTTCCAGTCAGCAGTGTTTGTCGCATCATGTAGGGTAAATATCATGTTTCTGGAAACATCCCCTCACGAATTTGATGTATAACTTTAGCTATGCTATTCAGGTCAGAAATGCCCACTTCTTTTCTTTTATAAAGTATAAGAGTTTTAATTTCCCACAGTTAGGATGCAAAACATTTGTTTAAGTCTTGAAGGATGCATAATACTGTGCTTTATTTGGCTTGGTCCTGAAAGGAAATATAAAACCCACAAATTTTACATATGTTACTTCCTGCTTTTTAAGCAACATCCACCAGAATTACCCTCGATTTTTATTTTTATTTTTTATTTTATTTTTTTTTAAGATTTATTTATTTTATTACATATCTCCCCTTCCCCCCGCTGCGGCGACGCGCCGAGAGCGGTCACTGCGCAGGCGCGGCTTTCCCCGCTTGTGGGCGGTCTCTGCGTCCGTTCACGGCCGGTGCTTGCTTCAGTTCGCGGGTGGCTGGCTGCGCTCCATCCGCGGGCGACCTGCCCTGCCCGTGGCAGCTCTTGCCCTGTCCGTGGCAGCTTCTTGCCCTGCCCACGGCGGCTCCGGCCCGCCCATGGCGGCTTGCCATTCTCAAGGCGGTCTGCCCGCTATGAGAGGTCCCCGGGAATCGAACCTGGGGCCTCCCATGTGGTATGCCGGCGCCCTATCCACTGGGCTATCGAGCCGGCCCCCCCTCGATTTTTAATATTTGAAATCTATATGACAAGAAAGAATGACAGTGAAAAATAAACAGGGTCACAGAAGGCAAAGATTTGTTAGACTGATGGAGATGTTAAAAAATGTTAAGCAGTTTCTAAGAAAGCTTAAAAATCTTGCATTCTTAAGACATTTTATAAACTCTGTTCAAAATCATGAATATTTGATTTGATTGTGTGAGGCAACCTCTATTTAAATTTCTGTTTTGGAGCCAGAGGACTAAAGTGTTGTATGGTTCTTTATACTTCATTATCAACTTTATATTGTTTCAACCATGCATTCTTTCAGTAGGTATTTATCGTTCACTGCTACCTGCATAAGCATGTAAGTTGGGGAGATCTATCCCTTTAATAAATTGTTTCTATATAATTAGTAAATTGATTCGACATACTGCTATTATGAGTCACACATATAAGCATGGGGCCCATGCTTCTGGTAGACTGAGTCACCAAGTGGGAAAGTTAAGGCATTCCTGTCCTTTATTCTTTATGATAGCTCGTGGAAGATATAATGCAGTCACTCACCTCTGCTATTACCTTTTGCGTGTGCTTGGAGCAGAGGGGGAGATGGCGCGTGACTGTGAAGGTACATGAATGGAGCAGGTGTAGATCTGAAAGGAAGACAGAAAGAAGCTCTGTTTCTTTAACCTCCCAGAAGAGTTTGTGATAGACTAAAAATTGAGTTCATCAGTTTGAAATGATTATAATTCAAAACACTGTTCAAGAACCGTTTATATTTTAATGATGATAGAGTACTAAAGTTATCATTATTATTTGTAAAAGACCTCATAACTATAATTAACTCATGCTAAACTGCCTCTGAAGTTAATAGCCTAGCCAAAAGTCACACAGGGATGTATTTGGCTCCTTTTAATCAACAACATATGATGGAATTAATGTTTTTAAAGATTCTTTCTGGGCATAATTTAATTCAGGGTTTGCTATAAACCATTAGCAATAGCAGTATGGAAATAAGATTTGTTTTTTTTTATATTTTTTAATTTAAATTAAGAAGAGATGGTCTGTGGTTACAGAGAAATAAATTCATCTTTGATAATACATTGTAGGGTTCTGGAGGAATAAAGACTGAAAAAGAGACTACTCACATTTCAAATGAATATATTGTTTCTGTTTCTATTTTAGGGCAGTGTTAACCACTAGAAAAACAGAATAAAAGCTTTTCATAATTATATATGAAATATCTATCATCTAGGTGATATCTATCTATCTATCTATCTATCTAAATCAAATATCTATCATTTACCTAACTATCAACCTAACTATCAATCAATGTAGTTGGATAAATTGTTGGCTATTTGATGTTGGGAATCCATGGATAAGCTATAACTTTGTTTACTCAACCATAAAATGAATTCTCTGTAAAACAAAAATGTTGAAAGTTTAAACATATCTTCTAGAGATTTGATGGTAATTAAGCATTAGGAATATAATGATTGCAAGGTCCAAATATATACACAGAGGAAATTTTTTCCAGGTGTGCTAAAAAAATTGCTGAAAGCAAAAGCAAGCCTTCAAACACTATCTGTTTATCCTTCAGGAGCTCATATTTTCTCTAAACTGATAGCATTTTGATGCTCTAAAAAAAGCCTTTCCTGGATGAAATAAAATACTTCATTTAATAATCTGACTACTATTATCTAAGGTGTTTTCCATGAGAAAGTAAGGCAGAGGGATATTAATAGAGGTTATGTGGAAAAATAAATGGAAAGAGGCTGTGTTAAAATTTAGAAGATTCTAGCTTAAATAATGGTAAGTAGATTCCTCTATTTGCAGATTCATTTTCCATGCCAATATGAATTTTGAAATTAAGACATAGTAAGCAGCATTTCACAAACATTTTTGTTAACAGATATTTTTCTCCTGGAGTCTTGCTGAATTAATGTGTTAGGTTGCATGTTGATTGAGGCAAGGATGACTGAGATGCCTCCTCCTTTGTAAGAAATTAGAAAGAAGTCATCTGGACTGGACATTCCTCATTGTCAGGTCAATATACATTTTTTTTCTGTGATATTTTTCAGGATAGAGAGGAAGAAGTACTTTGTTAGTATAAACAGTCTTTTAAATAGAATGTCATTTCCCCAGTGCCAAGAAAAGTGCATCAAACACTGTTAGGCACAACAGCAGGGCTTGTTTTTCATTTATTGAGTTAATGAATTACTGAAGGAAATGGCTATGGTATTGCTTCTTAAGATGTGGTCAAGCATATTAATGGAAACTATTTCTAAGAGGAGGGACATGGATTCAGAAACCTTGTGTCAGAGAAATATTTTGTTTAAGATATCTTAGAGAATAATCAGCCCCTACTTACAGGGGCAAAACAAAACAAAACAAAACAAAATACCCTACTCACTGCTTTACCTCCATTCTGAATCTTCAATACAGAGTTCAGAAGATGACTCTGTATCTTAGAAGAGTCAGCAAATCCTGACTTGCAATCCACTTCTCTCCTTGAGATAGAATAGCAGGTTCTAGGCTTAGAAGAAAGCCATTGCTATTGGATTCACAAAGCTATGAAATGTGCAATTCTGTTTCGACAGAAATTGATGATAGTAGATGTGTAAAGAGTAAAACTAAAGGGGCTACAAGAAGTGAAGACTGGAGAATGAGAGAGAGTCGTATGAGCCATGCTTAGAAAGCCGAGGAGGCATCAACATGAGGCAGCCCACCATCCACTACCTCGAGTCCCAGGAGACCTGGAAAGTAAGAGGCATCCTTAGTAGAAATAGTGTGAAGCTAGATCAGGAGCACCATGCCAGATACCACATCCAGTTCCGACTGGCCTTAAAACACAGAAACCCTTCTCCGAAAAACAGCTTAATCCAAATCATCCAATGATTTAGGATTAAATCTTCCAGGAAAATGGATTGAGGTGATCTCTGCAATAGGCAGAGAGGGGAATCTCCTCCTTCCTACTGCCTGCATGCAGCAGTATCTTCCTGCTGTGTGATGAGAAATATCTATCAACAGAAGATAATCAAGAATAGAGAAAAAAAAGTGTCAATTCCCCAAAACACCTCCTCCTGCACAAGATACCCAGATAAAGAACCTACCATGGGTATTAAATACAATTTCTGGTATCATAGACCAGAGAGATGGAGTCACTAGGGTCTGAGCAATAACTTCTAATTATAAATCTGAGTCATAGATGACCAGGATCAACCTAAGTTACTCATGGCCTGCAAGTATATCAATGAGGAATCACATAGACATTAGTAACAAGAATATGGCCATACTGAAATAAGCAAAGAAGACTTCTTTCATATGAAAGAAGTCTTCTTTGCTTATTCAGGTGGATCATGGTGGACTTTCATACAGGTGGACCATGATTAGCATGGTGCTCCTGTATATCTTTCTTTCTGTGCTTAATATATGGATTCCATTTCCTAGGTTGTCTTATGACCCAATATAGCTTCTGAAGGTCCAGCCATCATGTCTGTTTTCTGTACAGCAGGAAGGATGAAGATGGAAAGAGGAAAAGTCATATAATTTCAAAGGAGTCAGCTTCCTTTAGATAGCCACCTCAGCATTCCACTTACATATGATTAACTGGAAAGTGGTAATGTAGTCATACCTAGTAGAAATTAGTGTTGGCTAGATACTTACTGTTTTGAATAAAAAGCAGGGTTCTTCTATTAAGGAAGAAATAACTGGATAGATGGTAGACTACTAGAGGCTCTGCCACCAAAAGTAATATGTCAAGAGATAAAATGGGTGTGGGACTTGGGGTAGCTACACAGAGTATCAAAAGGCCCAGTGGATGATCATAACCAGAAAGAGCCTGGTTCTTTCATGTAAGGAATCAGGAGTTCTGTATGAGAAAGATAAAACATTAATAAACATGGGGACAATGATGTATCTGTAAAATCCTACTGGGATTAAAATAGACTTCTTCTCTGGACTTGATGATTTTATAGCCTTCCTCCTTAAGGAAAGTCTAATTCCTACATGGTTTAGAAGGGCTAACCAGGGAAATAGAATGAGGATAAGAGTAAGTTCGGATAAATAGATAAAATCATTCATTGCTTCTATTTCTATGAAAGAATGGTCAATAGTTAGTCCTGTCAAACATCGCTATTGAATCATGATGACATGGGGTATCTTCACTTTGTAGGGAACACGTAAAGATTTAAAAATATGAACATGCAACCACATTACCTGAGGACCTTAATCCTGGACTCATGGATGCTGATTCCTGAGCCCCATCTCTGAAGATTCAGTACAGTTGTGGTGTGGTCGAGGACTCTCCATATTCGCAAAAATCTCGAGGGGGTTCCATTGCCATTCCAGAGACCCTTCAAATATATTGGATTTTTGGAGGGTGGGCAGGTCAGTTTAAGCAGAATATGAAGAAAAACTAAAAGAGTGAAAAGGGAAATTAAAAATCTATCATCACGGAGATTTTCTTTTTTTCACTCAAAGGAGCATGAACCCAGTAAAAGCTTGAGAAAATTTCAAACCACACACCCTAGTAACTACTTGTTACTCAGCTGTAACATTTGCTATTCCTGCTTTCTTCTTGCCAACTTTTCTTCATTCAAAAGTTTTCTATTGTTGCATGAGTTTCCATGTATTTTATAATAATGGTGGGGTAAAAAATAAAAGTTTTTCCCTTAAAAATATTTCAGATTAGTTAATTTTCTTGTACAAGATATGATATTGATTTTTCCTCTTTGCAAACTAAATGCTTTCCACTCCTGGACTTACTGAAGAAATTCTATAATTTTCTGTGTCATATAGGCAGACCTGATCTATTTATTGGCATATTCAGTCACAATTAATTATTTGTTTAAATATTTCTAAATGAATTTTACTCAAAGTAATGAATAGTTCCACAGCCCACCCTGCTCTCCCTCCCATGCCAATTTTTTCCATAGGATTTATTATCATCAGATTCAATATATTTTATTTACAGATTTGCTTATTGTCTCTACCACCTTCCCCACTCCTACACACACATATCCTCCATGGAATGTAAGATACATGAAGGCAACAAACACTATCTATCTGTGTACTGCTTTTTCCCTACGTATTAGAATAGTTTTTCAATTTGGAAAATGGGTTGGAAAAATACATCCTAAATATAGCTGAATTTTATTTTTTTCAATGGCAAAGCAATTTTTAGCTATTTTTTACAACGGCCATATAGGGTTATCAGCTATTTACTTAAGTTAATTACCTTTCTCTAGCAGATTATATTTCAAAGTAAAGGAAAGAAGCTTAAATTAAAATTGTATTTAATGGGGGCCGGCTGTAGTCCAGTGGATAGGGCGCTGGTACACCACATGGGAGGCCCCGGGTTTGGTTCCCGGGGACCTCTCTGAGCGAGCAGACCGCCTGAGAAGGCAAAACCACCGTGGGCAGGGCAAAAAACTGCCACAGGCAGGGCAAAGGCGCCATGGGCAGGGCAAGCTGCCTGCGAACAGAGCAAAGCCGCGTGTGAACGGAGCAAAAGCCGCCTGGGAACGGAAGCAGAGCCGCCCCCAAGCGGGGACAAGCCGCCTGCACAGTGAGCTGACTTGGCACGTCGCGGCAGCAGACATAGAAGAACACACACAAAAAAAGATGAACACACAGCAAGAGCAAGCAGAAAGGGGAGGGATATGTAACAAAAAAAATTGTATTTAATGATCAAAAGCATGGAGTTCATATGCTTGTATTGCTAGGAGAACTATTACTGTTTTCCTTCTATTCTCAGGTTGCCAAGTAAATTGAAACTAAACTTTCTTGTCTATTTGTACTTATCACAATTCCAGAAATGTATAAGCTTGCAAATCATAAGCTGTTTTTCTTTGAATCCAATAATATATGTTTTTAGTAGAAATGGAATAAACAGATTGAAAGTATGAAGCCTTAAGAGGATTGTAAAATGAATTGTTATTAAAAGTTTGTGCTAAATATGTAGGTAAAAGCTGAGCAAGTTGTAAGTGAGCAATGTGAACTATTTCTAAAACAGCTTTACTTTTAATTAACAAAAGAGATGTATAATTACAAAGTTAATAAATTAGTTTTTATAAAATGAGTTATCTCAGCTTATTGACTGTACAATCATTTTAGAAATATGTTCACAGGGAAATAATTAGCTCTCCCAACAAAAAAATATAAATATTCCCTCCTCTCAAAATGACTGCTAACCTCTATTGAATATTGAGAACTATTATTTTGCTGTTAGTATTTAGTCAAGATAGGAATTAAGATGCCCACCTTTTCAGTGGTCTCTTATATGTTGCAATTATATCTTTTTTTTTTTTTTGCAATTATATCTTAAACCCTTTAACAAGAAGTATCTTGAGATTTTGGTGTTGATTATCTATCTATCTAGATAGATAGATAGATTTAATTTAAGAAACAAAATTCCTTTGCATGATATTTTGTTACCTGAGCTTAGTAATTATTCCCTTTATTGTCCAATATATGTTCAACTGTAGGTCTAGTTAGAACATAAAGCAAATAATGGCAATCATCGAAACAGGATATGTTTCTTTTCTGTAGTTGCTCAAAGCAAAGTCCATAAATACATAGTCTGTTGTTGATGTTACAAACGTAGCCCAATGGGACATTTTACCACAGAGAATCTTGTACTCTATACTCCATGATAAATTCAGGAAGTATTAAAATTTGGGTTAACTTTTAGTCAGTATCACTTAATTCTTGGCTATTTTAAAATATCTTTACTTTTCTGTAAGAGAGCTAAGCATAGGTCTCAGCTCTCCGAGTGTGTTAGTGAAAGAATACACTACATATGATCTATTTTGAAAAAAATAATGTTTAGCATTTCAAAAAATTGACCGGAAAATAGTCTATATACAAAGGATATCAGAGAAGCACATAAACTAAGATTCATAAGATGGGATTTAAAAGCAACATTGTTTTTTTTTTTTTTTTTAAAGATTTATTTATTTTATTACATATCTCCCCTTCCCCCCGCTGCGGCGACGCGCCGAGAGTGGTCACTGCACAGGCGCGGCTTTCCCCGCTTGTGGGCGGTCTCTGCGTCCGTTCACGGCCGACGCTTGCTTCAGTTCCCGGGTGGCTGGCTGCGCTCCATCTGCAGGCGACCTGCCCTGCCCGTGGCGGCTCTTGCCCTGTCCGTGGCAGCTTCTTGCCCTGCCCACGGCGGCTCCGGCCCACCCATGGCGGCTTGCCATTCTCAAGGCGGTCTGCCCGCTAGGAGAGGTCCCCGGGAATCGAACCCAGGGCCTCCCATGTGGTATGCCGGCGCCCTATCCACTGGGCTATCGAGCCGGCCC
>PVKH010038814.1:0-11267 GCA_004027955.1 Chaetophractus vellerosus | reverse complement strand
GGGAGGCCCCAGGTTCTGTCCCCAGGCCTCCTTGAACGGACGGACTGCCTCGAGAAGTCAAGCCAACGTGGGCGGGGCATGCTGCCATGGGCAAAAAGGCAAGCCCCCATGGGCAAAGGCAAGCCCCGCGAGCAAGGGCGAGCCCCCATGAGCAGGCGGGCTGCCACACCGGTGAGCTGACTCGGCAGGTCGTCCCAGCAGGGGGAGACAAGCAGACACAGAGGAACGCAGAGAAAAAATGAACACAGCAAGAACAAGCAAAAAGGGGGGGATGTATAATAAATAAAAATAAATCTTAAAAAAAAAAGAAAGTAACGGGGCCCATTTTGAAGTTTGTGTTAGGGATCCAGATTTTAAATTCCTATTATTGGAAAATAAGATAAATGGTTGAGAAGGAATATTTATAAAATCTTGACTCTCCGGGGGTTTTAAAAACTGTCATAATTCTACAGCCTCTGTTAGATGGCAATCTGCCGAGATAGTAAGGCGATATAAGAATTTGTCTTAACCTCTGTTTCTAAATTCACATTGGGACACACGGAAAAGTGTTCCCTTCCACCTGGAATCTTTAAGAAACTATTTTTCCTCCGTGTTTCTTCTCATTCTCAGGAGTTAGGAAAAACCAGCAAGTCTAACTCCTTATAACTCCTGTGTGGCACATGGACAAGCAGCACTTAGCATCGCCTGGGAGCTGGTTAAAATGCAGTATCTCAGGCCCCATCCCAGAACCACTGAATTAGAACCTACACTTTAACATCTTTGAAGGTGATTCGCAAGCACATTCAAGTTTAAGAAGCACCATTCTTAATTAGGGCCATTTCCCAGCCAGTAGCAATTAATTCATTTGTTCATGAGTTTCCAAGTGCAGCAGGCTATGAACTCTTAGGGCTGCATGACGCGTCACCTCCGCACAGGGAGGCAGTCTCCGTAGGCCTAAGCACAGTCTGTGGTTTAATGAATTTCCTCACTCTGTAAGCAGTTTAATAGACACTGACAATCCCTAACCATTCATTATTTCTAAAACCAGTGCTTTTACCTAAAAAAGGAAAAGGAGAGGGGGGAAATTTCTCATATATATTAGGTTTTACTGTTTCCCACCTGTCTAATTTAAGGCATGGGACACTAGTGTAGTTCATGTCATCATTTTAATATTTATATAGTGCCCTTTTGCAAGATCAATGCACACATTGATTTTTTTCCTCATAATTTTCTTAGTCTGGATATTCACTGAATTTATCCTGAACTTGTCAACATTTCTGTTGAGTGTCAATCTGTTTACTCATGAGGAGCAAGTAGAATTCTGCATTCCAATGAACTTACAGCATATTTTGTGACTACGCACAGTTGTTTGCAGCAGCTAGTAAAATGAAACTACATTATACAAATTCAAATCAATAATCCAATCAAATTCTGGGCAGGAGAACAGGGCAAATGGAATCTACTCTGGTATATGCAGGCAATAACGCTCTCATTGAAACTTGATGGCAGCATAAATTTCCAAACAATATTTTTCAAATACTATACCAAGGAATATCAAGAAATTTATAGTTTTAAGTACCACTTTTTCATTTCATTCTTAAGGAATTACTTACTTTATATGATATCATACATAGGCTGCAGAAATATTTTTATATATGTCTTGAGTAACCCTGATATTGGAGTAAAGAGAAAGAAAGCTTAAACTCAAAATTAACTCTGAACTTAATATATTATATATCATATTAATTTTTTTAGTTGTACTGTATATTTCTGAATTTCTAATTATGATGGGGTAAAGATTATTTTCTATCTTATTCCTTGACAGTGTCTTGGACTATCTTTTTTCTCTGTTCTGAAACATGCCGGAAAAATGGGCCTTGGCTGTTTCTCTGTGACCAGTGGTGCCTTCACTTTGAAGTCTTCTGAGAGTTAAAAGCCTTGATCACGTGCGTGTGTGGTGGTGATGGTGAAATAGAGTTGATTGGCTTGACTGACTTTAGAATCTAGGAAGCTTGGATTCTAAACTCAAAGGAAGCAGCGATTAAAGGGCAACTTGGTAAAGGGAGCCATGGGTTTGGCTGCACAGTATTAATAAGCCCAGTGCTAATGAATTTAGCAGAAATTTCTCAAATACCTACTTAATTTTATTCTGTGGTTAAAAGATGTAACTATAGTAAACGATACCAGATAAATAATAAAAATTTTTAAAATTAAAGAAAATAAATAATTTAAAAGATCAGAATATGTTTGGAGAATTGAAATGGCTCTCACACAGATAGTTACATATAGTTCAGGGACTCTTTCCTAGCCCAGCGTTTTCTGCACTCCAGTGGTCCTCTTACTCTGCGGAGAAGGAAACCAGGCACCTATTAATTTAATCTCAAACCCCCACCACCCTCACCACCACACACGCACACATCTAAAATTCCGTGTGTATCTCCTTCCTTCAACGTTAAGTTCATCAGTTAATGAATGTTAACTCAGGAAATTAAAACTTATGTATTCTCTAAAGGGAAAACCTAGGAGAAATGATTAATGAAACTGGATGATAACTTCCTCAGCATTTGGACAAAAAGACAAAGCCCAGTTTTATTAAATTGCCTCAGGTGTTTGTTGTATTGTGTTTGCAATTTCCTAAGTTCAGAAATTGGTCAACTATAATTATCAGTGATGAATATAGAAAAATAGGATTTCCACTTTAATTCAATGTACGTGTTCCTGAAAAATCTTGCTTGCATTCCACAAAATCACATACTTAAAATAACAGGGCTAATGGGAAAAATAAGGTTGGGACAGACTCCTCAAGATCTATGCAACTTTGTACTAACAAAAATAAAACTCAGTGCCTAGGGAGCTAGTTTGGGCAACCTAGTATGCAGCTCAAGGCAATGCAGCTGGTGGCTACCTCAGGGGAGATTAGAAACACAAAAACAATTATGGAGATGGAGGTGGAATACTGAACTCAGAAGGAAGTGCAACCCGTAGCAGCATGTAAGGCTAGATTAATGCCTCTTACAGGGAGGGGAACCCAGTGCAAGCAATTTTCTTTTCTTTTCTGTTCTTTTTTTTAGGTACCAGGGGCGGGGGATTGAACCCCGGGGACTGAACCCAGGGGACCTTGTATGTGGAAAGCCAGCGTTCAACCACTGAGCCACATCGGCTCTCCTGAGTTGTTTTTTTGTTTGTTTTGTTTGTTTGTTTTTAGGAGACACTGGGAACTGAACTCATGTGGGAAGCAGGCGCTCAACCACTTGAACCACTTCGGCTCCCCAGGCACTAATTTTTAACTTTCCTAACACTGAGCTGAGAAGGCTCTTTTTGCCAGTGCAAGAAGTGGACTGAGGGCTTGTTCCTTTCTTTATAATTCTCTTCCTGCTATTCTGGCTATGCTTGCTTAAGAAAAGCAACATAACTTACATATTATGCAGATATTCTCTTTTATACATTAGCCAGTTGGTATTATAGGAAATCATGCGATAGCAGAACAGACTGGACTTGGAAGCCAAATCATAGTGAGTTTTACCCACCTTAGTTAGTATCCATAGTCTTCTGACCCATGAATTTGGCAATTTATAATATATAATGTTTGGGCATAATTTTTTTTTCCCAAAGTGTCATTTATCTCAGGTGAGATTATTTAACTTTTCAAAAATGTGTGTAATGTCCTGAATTAAAATGAAAATAACCTCCTTAGACGATAGGACCAGGTTCTCATTCATCTTCTCCCTCTGTATCACATATTACAAGATCTTGAACACAAGAGACATGCAAAAATTACTTATTGACTCATTAATTCATGAATCTTGGATTATATTTGTACTCATTCTGATATGGTAAAATAAAAAACTGAAACATTATTTTACAAACAAAAAGCCAAATTCATTACTTCCTAATAAAGAAGAGAATAAACTCTGTTCAAAATTTTATGTTCAAGATCTATTTTTTAACCTAAAAATTTAATTCATAAATCATGCATGATAAAAATGTTAAAATTTGACAATAAGAAATGTCTGTAAATTGGGAAAATAGGTAAGAATATAACCTAATCCAACCAGTGACTTTTTTTTCTGAATATATCCATTTTTAGGAGGATGAAATTGATTCAGGTTAGTGACAACTAATATTTACTAATAAAACAAATAAATAACACCTTGATTACAACATAATTCAAAAGACTTAAAGTCTAGAGTATTTTTCTTCTAGAAATCATCTAAAAGAAATCTTTATCCCCTTTTTCCCACTTAGAAAGCCATACATCTATCAGTGTTTCAGTTTTACATTATATGAGTCTGCACATTTTAAATATTACTAAATGTTTTAAAGGGAAAGTAAAAATTTGAAACAAGTTTCTGTTGTTAAAAAGAACACAAAAATGTCAGTTTCAGTTCTCTTTGAAGGCTGTTATAGTGACAAATTCCCAAATTTTGATGATATACTCTTGGATTAATTCGACAATGTTGACAATAAGAAGTTTCTTAAGCAACAAGTTTTGCTTTAAACTCAACTAAAATGAATTAGTAAAAAATGATATTAAAATGCAGTTTTTGGAATAAACTACACCTTGTTTTAGAAAACATCTTCTCACAAAATTTGCATGACTGTTTTAGACATATCTAATACAAAATTAAATATCCCTTTCTCTCAGGTGCTGCAATATCTGATGATGCACTGCCTTCAAAAAATATAAGATATTCAGAGGGTCTAAAAATACCAGATATTCATCATTGTCCCAAGGGAAAGTCCCTGGGAAGCAAAAAAAAAAAAAAAAACCTTTTAAGCTTTTAACAAATAAGTCTCATTTTAAAGAACATATTCTTCACTAAATTCATATTCTCCATTTTATATCTTAACAAATAATGTTTGTAAGTGACAATTCAATCACGTTTTCATAGCAATTAATGCAATTACTATAGATGATATTCCAATATTCTAAATTGATAGTTTAAGAGAGATTTTAATTAGTGTAAAGCAGAAAATTCTTTTGAATGCTGTCATCATACATCACATATTAAAAGCCTTATGGAAACATTTAACAATCTGATCCTATTGATATTTTTCCATAAACTATTCTATAACATTTTTTTTTTAATTTTGAAAGAGGTGAAGGCTCTGTGTAAAGTTATATGGATTGCCAGAGTGTGTTAAGTGTGTATGTACATATAAACACACATTGAAATCTGGTTAAGGTATGAATAAAATTCCAATTGTACTTAGGCCACTGCCATATATTATGTATGATGCTTAGAAGTTCTGACTTCGTTGTTGTCTCATTCTTCTGTAATATACATTTAAAACTTCAGATGTCATGTGGCATCTTAGGATTCATTAGTCAAGAAAGTATTGTTCCCCACAACATCACACTGGATCTTAGCCAGAAGGCTGAGAAGAGATCACCACAATATGAAATATAATATATTAAGAATAAAATCTATTATAAAGCTGGCAGATAAGTGTATATACAGTTGTAGCTACTGAATATGTAGAAAATTAACAACAACAAAAAAATGTAGAAAATGCTCCCTGTCTTTGGACTTAAAATCTACCACACTGAATGGATTTTTATAGGGCATATACTTGTTCATGACCTCTAGTGTTAAGAAATTCTGTCATGTTTGAAAACTAGTCCCTAGTGGAGCCTGTATCCCTGTTAATAGCTGAAAGGTCAATGGAGCTGCTAAACAGTTTGTATTACTGTCAGGGTGGCCATGAAAACACCACCTGCTGCAAGAGGGCTTGGCAGCTGGGTCAACAGGCACTGTGGGAATTTATCAACTCAGGGGGGCCACTTGCATAAAACTTTGACTGATGAATTGGGACTAGACTGGCTTATTGGGCTAAAGCTTCTCTATTATGTATGACTTTCTTTAGGATGGCAGAGCTGCCTGCCAGCTCCCTGAGGCATATGCAAAGTATAAACAGAACTGATTTCCCCTTATGAAGTGTTTTTTTTTTTCTTTTTCTTTTTCTTTTTTTAAAGGAAAGCACTCTTTAGCATTCTGTGTCATAAGGAGTAGGATGAAGATATTAAGAGGGAAAACAAACCAACAGTAGGAAGTAGGTCTGTGGTGGGGAAGGAGGCACGAGGGGCAGTTTTTGATACAGGTCACAGAGCAGTTTGGGGATACAACATTTCTGTAAAATGAAACTCACAAGCCTGGAATTTTCAGTGTTAATTTATAGACCTCTTAAGGGTGATTTGTGACTTGTGTGACTTGGTTAGGTGACAGACAAGCAATATGTTAAAATATAGTAAGAGTGTGCTCACTGTAATTAAATCAACCTGATTAAGAATAATTTTATTTTTCAAATTCTTGGAGAAATAACCCTGAAAACATGCAATATCTTAAATATGGTTTAAGTTCATCAGAAACAAAAATTAAAGAAGCTTTGTCAATAGTGTGAAAAAAATGTGTGTTCTATAAAAATACAACTTGGAAGTTACAAAACTCTGCCAGAATTCTTTAATTTCCATTTCCTGGGAGCATTATTTAATTCTGAAAAGATTTAATAAAGAACAAGCAACCAAGGGATGACGTGGGCATTTGAAAACTAGGTATTAGCTCCTTAAAGTTTCAAGGATGCCTTCATTGCAATTTTTGAACTAAGAGAACCTTAGAAGTTGAGAGATCACCTGAAAATAATTCTTGAATATATGGAAAGAACAAACAATGCTAAAGAATTTAATACATTTTAAATCTAGCATTGCATTTATCTTCACAGTCCTCTGTAAAAATGAGACTGGGGTAGAATGAGCAGCTGAAATGTAGAAATTGGCCAAGGAGACATAATGTGGTGAAATGACTTATACAGGGTAACAAGAGACCAGAGCAATTGACTACCTGACCTACTAGGACAGTCTCACTCCCAATTCTTGACTAATCTCAGATGACGCTACTAAGTGAAATTGAAATTGCTGCCCAGTGGAGTGGGTATAGCTCAGTGGTTGAGTACATGCTTGGCACGCATGAGGTCCCGGGTCAATTCCCGGTACCTCCTAAAAAAAAAAAAAAAGAAAAAAAAATTACTGCCCAGCGTTTCTGCTCCATATATCTAAATCTATTTTATTTTCTGGAATTTCTGACTGAAGGAACTCCCCAGACCATGACTGGATGCCATGTGCAACCCTGTGAACTGGGGATGCATTGACTTGATCCCAGCTCTGCTCTGCCATGCGATGCAACTGCGTGTTCAGTGTTCTAACTTGGAGGCAAAATTCATCCCCTTTCTACTTCCCTAGGGATTATTTTTTCCTTAAATATTCCTGAGTTCTAGGAAAGCCTTAGGGAAACATGGTTGTATTTCCATTTGCTTTTTGAATTTTCAAATTCTTTTCATTATAAAGAATGGCTTTTGATTTTCATAACTGGTTATTTTACCACCCTTTTCTAGGAAGGTTGGCCACTGCAAATGATTTAAACAGTTCCTCAGAGCAGTAGACCACATTGTCCTTGCACATTGAGGTGGTAATGCTGGAACCTCATCTGCTTTTGCTGAAATGACTTGAGATATGGCGTATTCCTCCTCTATCTTGTTTAGGGAAAGACAGACAGCCAACACTAACCTCGTGGTAAGAAAGAATATAATTTCTCTGATATGTAATGTAGAATACAAAAGCTATACAATTTGGTGATATTCTCTTCCAGAGCCATAGTTCATTTTCATTTGATGCTCGCAAGCTATATATTGTTTTTTTTTTTTTCGTTGATGAGGCTCTTTCTTCAAATTCTTCCTCGAAAGTTCTATAAAAACAATTTTGCTCTAAAGCAGACATCCTAAACACTGCTATGCTAGTAATTAGCTAGTGTTTCCAAAATAATCCCATTCACATGCTAAAGTATCTGCTTATGTATAACTTCACCTCATCTAGAGAGAAATACTATAATAAATAAACATTGGCAACCAAATTCGAAACAGCATGAAGCTCCCAAAACATTTGTTTCCTTATAGTCAGTTTAATTTTGAAATTTATGCCTCTGCCCATGTACAAGGATGGCGTCTTTGGGACTCCCATACTTGCCCCACCCTCCCCAAAACCAAACACAAATCTTAACCCTGGCCTCACACATGACACGACTCACCCGAAACAGGCACCACAAGGAGAGGCCAGGCCTTTCAGGTATGTCACTCTGAGACCACCCTACTTGAGGAGGCCCTAAAACCACAAAGCCAACGTTCCTCATGGCAACCCTGGTAATTAGAGACTAATAATGGATTGAACGTGCAAAATTCACCTCAACTCACCACCAACAGACTAAACAATCTAAAGGCAGAGAGAAAGGCTGTTGAGAGGAGGTAGGGGAATTAATTATAGTACTACCAGGAAGCTTGCAAAAGCATATCACAACTTTGATGAACATCATGGAATAACAATGACTGGTTGAAACTAATTGCATTAGAGCTGATTGAAATCCCTAGACCTCATTAGGCATCATAAAATGCTGCTATTTTATGAATTACATTAGTTTGATTTTATTCTTAATAGTGCCAACTTCAACAATCACCTAAACGTCTGATATTTTTTTTTCACTCATCCCAAAGAGGACATTGTTTTCAAAATCAAGAAGGGAAAAAACCCTACAGTGTATGGCTGTGTACTTTTCTCCTTGTCAAAGGAAAGGTGTGCTATTAAATAGAGGAGGACTGCTATCAATGTGGGATAGATGAGAATATGTGATACGGCAGAGAGCATTTAGAATTGCTTGTTCCTCTTTTGGTTCTGCAGTAGTCATTGTCAACCTATAATTTTCTCAGGAAAGATGGTATTTCATGGTATGGAAAAGGGACCAGAATCTTCATTTTGTTAGTCAGTGGCTTCTTCAGAAAAAATTACAAAATTTCCACCTTAGAAATGATATTTTAAAAACGGAATGGAATTAATGCCTTTAGTAATATTTTCAGATTAGTAGAATGGATTCTTTTAAAAGATACTTAAAATCCAGGAATTAAAAATTGCAAATGGTCTCATAAAGGTAAGTTAAAATAGAAAGAATTTGAGATTTGCAGCATTGTGTTCACCAATAGTCTTCTCTGTGAGGGAACTTAGTTTTAAACTTATAACTAAGTTTATGAGTTGGTTTTAAACTTATAACTAATGTCTATTTGACAGCATAAAATTTTAGCCGCTTCTGATAGTCTGGGTTGTATCCATAAAATTAACAATGGTTAATTATGATTCGTGGTGATTTGAAAGTTGTGTGTGTATGTTGAAGTTGTGGTGGGTAGGTGGGGAGGGGAAGGGGCAGTATAAACATATTCTTTAAAGGATTAAAATATTCAAATCTTCTGTTTGCTGAGGCAAATAACAAAACACTTCTTTAGTTTTCACTGGTTTAGTCACAGCAGTCTACATGAGCACTGTGAGCTTTCAGAGAGATTTGAAATGAGGCTCAGATGTTGAACTGCCAAAATAAGTTATCCTGATTACCTAACAAAAATCATACTAAGCAGATGTAATGCCTGCCAGCACTTTTCTAGTTTTCTTGGGAAAAAAAAAAAAAGGAGGGTTTACTGCTTTCAAGAAAGCCTGAGCTACTGCCTCGCAAGTTAGGGTCCTCCTCTGGCTTTTAACAGAGGACTGAGTCCACAAATACAACTGATGACAACAAGGAGGACATGTGGGTTTGTTTGCAATAAAGCTTTTAAAGCTCAGCATGATCAAGTCTCATCCTTGTAGGCTGGAGTTGAAGGCCCCTCTCAGGACAGCGCTTAGCACAGGGAATGGACAGAAGTGTTCGTCTTTGGCTGCTAATTGCATTTCTTCTTTTGAATGCACTAAAAAAGAACTTTTCTAAGAAGAATAGTCACTTGACTTAAAGGAATCTAAAGAAATCTCACCTTTTGGGATCTACAATCTTGTAGAGTTTTCCATTGTGAGTCTGGGTCATACTTTTACTGCTTGATAAAATGTAAACTTCACCTGTTGAAGAGAGAAATGTAATAAGTTAATTCTCAGTGTTACAAGGCCTAGCAGATATCCATCCTCAGGAAAGCCACTTGCCTAAAGAGGTAGGGTTTCACAAATCTTTCACAATGCATGCGAAATACACACGAGTCCCACCACTTCTTCCCCGTTTCACTCCTACTGCAGGGCAAACAGAGAATCTATCTCAACCTGGATGATGACACAGGCCTCCTAACTGGTCTCCCTGCTTCTAGCCTTGTTTTTCTGTGTTTATTTTCAACATGCCAGGCACAATGATTCTTTTAAAGGGAGTTGATCATATAAATTGGATCACACTCTTTTGCTTCAAAATCCTCAAATGGCTTCTCATCTCTCTCAGAGCAAAAGCTAGTTCTGACAGTGGCCAGTGAGGTCTGCCCTTGTGCTCTGACCTCATCTGCGACTTTTCTCCCCCTTGTCCATTCCTCTCCAGCCTCATTGGCTCTTAGCTTTGAATGCACGAAGCAGGCTCCTGTCCCATGCTTTGTCCCAGGTTCTGCTCCAGGCTCCTGTCCCAGATTGTAGATCTCCACTAGGTTAACTGGTCTCCTCCTTCAAGTCTGTGCTCAAATGTCACCTTCCCCAACTGCGCTATTAAAATTGCACCTTCCCCAACCACCCAACAAACTCTATCCCCCTGTACTACTAGATTTTCCTTCAAAGCACATTTATCATTTGACATTCCGTGTGTGTGTGTGTTTTAACTTATTTTTATTTTTCTCCTCCATTAGAATATAAACTCCGTGAGGGCAGTTTAGATTTTTGCCTCTTTAGCTGCTGCTGTACCTCTAGCACCTACAACAGACCTTTGCACAGAGTAGGTGCTCAATAAATATTTGTAGAATGAGTATTTAATGAATGGGCACATTTTATGTGCTAATTGATAATTTGAGGCCAGACAGAATTAGGGTAGTCTTTTTTTAATCTTCAGCGTTTTAAAAACAAAAATATTAAAATAAATACTGGGGGAAAAAGAGAGAGCAAGACCCTGATGCTCAATCCCAACTTTAATTCTTGGTGCTAAACTGTGTTTATGATGATGAAATACAACAGGTAGAGAATCCTTTTATGAAAGAATCACCCTTGCTTATTACCACTATGTCCATAGAATTCAATGTATGGAATGAATCACATGAATAAGGAATTAGAAACTGAACTTATGTTCATAAAATTATAGTTTTAAAATTCATATTTGGTTCTTGCTTATAGCATAGTCCTTAATTTAGTCTACATTTCTCTATTCTACTCTACTATTATATAGTAAATACACCCCCCTTCTTCTTACTTCTGAAAAGCGTGTTATAAGGTTTACACTAAAAACACACATACAATAGAAAAACTAAAAATG
>PVKH010038813.1:0-11273 GCA_004027955.1 Chaetophractus vellerosus | reverse complement strand
TTCCTTCCTTTCTTTCTTTCTTTCTTTCTTTCTTTCTTTCTTTCTTTCTTTCTTTCTTCTTTCTCTCTTTTTCTTTCTTTCTCTCTTTTTCTTTCTTTCTTACCATTTAGAATCAGGGAATTTGAGTTTGACACCTGGCTCTGTCATATACTATGTGATATTTTCCATGTCTCAATGGTTTAATCTCTAAAACATGAATAATACTGTCTACCTTATAAGGTTGTTTAGAGAATTAAATGAGATGATATATGTAATAGTATTTAATCCAGTGTCTTCTGAATAAAAATTATAGTGTGTATGTGTACATACTTTATCTCCAGTAATATAGTATACATTGCAGTGAGTTGTATAGTTGTGCTTGCTAGACATTTTCTTTTTTCATGGTAAGTAGACACAGAGAGCTTCTTGGTTTTTGAGTACCAATTTTTTTTTTACCTTTTTTCATACTAATGCACCGTATATTGATTCATATGTGTTGGTAGAATTTATTCCATGATTACTCTTTTTCATGAATCACCTTTTAGTCACAAGATTATAATTTGGCCATCTTTTTCAGACTCAACTAATTTGCTCCCTTCTTTTAAAAGTTCTGTTTTTTTTCTTATATGATTTCATAGCATCTTATAATTTTCTGTGTGTCCTTCATTAAGTTTATAATTTTTCTCTCTGATTGAGGAACAATATGTATTTTTTACTATTTTACTACAGTGAGTAACAATGAGAATAATGCCAGGTGTATAGTTGGTGTTCAATATACATTGGATGAATTAAAAAAAAAAAAAGAATAAGTGAATACAGTAAAAAATGCTTGAAAAAATTCCCAAATGGGTTATTCCTTGATTCATTCTCATAATGCTTTATTTCAAGTTTTTAGGTGCTCTACTTAACCTACAAGGCCTGAGGAGTAATATAAAGGAAGTAAAATGGGCAATGGGTAAAATGATAAATGGCAATTGACATTTTGTTTCAGCATCAGGGCAGCAGTAAATTATCATAGGGATTGTGATAACTGGAAGTGCATGCCCTGTCTTAAGATGGAAGACTATTCTCAGTAACTGCTGATCTTTGCTACATGGAAATTCAACCCATTTCTATCAAGCTCTCCCAAGACAAGTCAGAAATAAGGATTTTATTTTTTCTGTGAATTACCTAAGATGTTTAATGTTTTAAGATCATTTAAGCATAAACGCTGTATCAGTAAATACTTTGTTAGACAGATAAGACTTTGAAATCTGATGTGACATATATATCCCATAGTTTTGCATCTAGATTAGCCAAGAGATAACACAATTTTATTTTCATGTTAAGTGGATGAGAGTCTTCTGAAAGGATTGGTAATGGCACATCTTCAATAGACAATGTGCATTTGGCAAAACATGTTTGAGCAAGAAAGATTAGTGGGCTGGTTTCTCTGATTGTTTGCAATATTTGATTGCTTTAATTCATACCAGATGAATCTTCTTGCAAATAAAGTTCATTTTCACATTTTGATTTCATTTTAAACAGTCCAAAAATGTTATAGAAGAAAATGGAGTCTTTCCAAAACTGAAACAAAAATGGTCTCAAAGCCATACGGTCAGCCATGGATAGATGCTAACATCAGTATCATGATTTTTTTTTTAAAGTTACTCTCTCTCCTTCTGTAAAGAGTTCAACTTGAAAGGATTTTCTTCCTCTGCTGCCCCAAACAGGAATGTAGCATCACTGTCTCTCTACCATGGTAAAACGGCTAATCCTTGACATGGGGCTTTATACAGAGCAGTCTAGAATGTGCTCAGGTGTGAAGAATGCAGAAAAGAGACCTAGGTATTGAGTGATACTGCAGATTTTGGCTTCAAACAGAAAAACTATCACTTTATGCTCCTTCATAATTTTTTGTTTATAAAAGGCAACTATACTTTTAGAAAACTTTTAGAAAATTACAGCTGCAGGACATTGTGCTTCCTTGGCTTGGATCACTCCTTAGGCTCCATTTCTCACCTAAAAAAATGCTTATAGTATATTTATCATTTACCCAAAATCACAGCCCATAAGAATGACTTTTTTTGGACCAAGACATGTTCAACTTTCATAGTAATCTAGAAAAAAGGACTAAAAGATCTATCATTTTCCACTGATAACCAGAGGATTTTAAAAAATGATCACTCACAGAATTTTTGAGGGTTTAGGGTAGTTAATACTCCCAAATTATTCTAACAAGAAAAAATTAGGAAAATCTTTTTGATTACAATTTAGTAAAATGCATTGGGGTTCTAGAAGGATCCACAGTCTTTTGTCTCTGCAAATCTTCCTTTAGGAATTAATGCTAAAAAAGTAGTTAGAAGGACAGAGACAAACAAAAAAAAATTCTCTGTAGTGTTTATTAGATCATTGTTAATATATTGAAAAGGTTAAAACAATGTAATGCATACCTATAAAAAGTTTTTAAATAAATTACTGTATAACAATACTGTGGTAGATTGATCTTGTACCCCAACAAACACATCCTTAGTCTGTGAACATTGTAATCTATTTAAAATGGATTCATTGTAAATAGGGCCTTTTGAAGATGTCATTTCTAATTAAAGTGTAGCCAACTGGAAAAGAACGGACTTTAATCCAGATTACTGGAGGCCTTATAAGGAGAACCCAAAGTCATAGAAGCCAGAGAAAGGACTTTGACATGTGACAGGAAAGTCAAGGACCCTCAAGGATGCCTGGCAGCCAGCACCAGAATGTTAACTCTTTATAAAGAAAGTTTGCCTTGATGGTATCTTGATTTTTAACTTCTAGCTTCAAAATTGTGAGCCAATATATTCTTGCTGTTTAAGTAAACCCATTGTATGGTATTTGTGATAGTGGCTCTGGAAAACTAAGACACTTATCATGTAATAACTGAACAATCATTAAACATTATATCACATGAGATTATTCAATGACACAGTAAAAATCAACCTTGTATATTAGATAAAACATAGAAGAAGAAAAATGTGGGATAAGATTGCAATATGATTTCAATTTTGTATTTTAAAAAAATCTGTTCATTAAAAAAATCAAGAACAATGTACATCATTAAATTTACAGAAGTTATAGCTAAGTGGTATAATTTATGGATGATGAAAAATATCCTTATTTCTTCATGATCTGAACATTCTATAACCAGTTTATTTTCTGTAAACCTCCCTCCCCCAAGTGCAAAAGGATGTTACGTAAGAGTGATTACAACACTAAAATTGGCTAACCAAACCAGAAAATTGGCTTTATTATATTGTTTTCATTTGTATACCTTGAATTGTTGATGACCCAATTGAAGAAGTTCTGACCTTTTATTAAATGGACTGTTATACAGTGGTTCATAGAACTAAAGTTGAGTGGGACCCACCCTCAATATAAAGGCAGAGACAAGGGAGCCACTTTGCCCAAGACTTCAAGACTGAATAGTATCTTAGTCCAAAGTCATCACCAGGGTTCCACCTGGCATCCTATATAAGCGTTAAAATATGTATCTTTACTATAAAAGAAAAGAGATTGTCTTAAGAGCACTAGGTCTCTACACAAGAAACTTTTCAGCAAGACAACTGTGGTGCAGGACCTTTAGATCTGCAGTATCACCCAATACCTAGGTCTATTTTACTTCAGTTAGGACCCATTCAGGATGGGTCCTAACTTTATTACTGGAGTCCATTATAAGCAGAATAAAATTCAGACAGACAGACCACCATGGAAAGCAAGAAGCTGGAACCAAGAAGAGAAGGGACAGAATAAGAGGGGCCACCATGTGCATCTCCATGTGTCAGAGATGCCCAGGGCCAACGATCACTGACATCTACCCACAGAACACCAGTTTTCAGGAAGAAAGCATTGGTTTAGTGATAACTTGATTTGGACATTTTCCTAAACTGAAAATTGCAAGCTAACAAATTTCTGTTCTTTAAGCTAACCCATTGCATGGCATTTGCTTGCACAGCCAAGAAAATGAAAACAACAAATAAATGGCATATTTATCACAACTTTAATAGAGAATTGGGTTCAAAATGAAACTAGAAAATATCTGCAGAAATGTCCAAAGTTTTGCTTTTGTTCAAAAACCTTTGGTTCATTTTGCTACTTGATATCAGGCATCATTATGGAGTCAATTCGTTATAGTATGTATTTAATATGTAATTTAATTGAATTTCCAATGTAATAGAACATTTATTATTCTGAGAGAGTTAAAAGTACAAATTCACTGGGGTTGATATATGCATAGGTATATTCCTGAAAGAATATTCAGAATTCCCTTTTCAAGTCTGACTTCAAAGCACCTATGTTAGATAAAGCAAGGGGAAGTATAATTAAAACCAATTAACTTTTTTAAAAAAGTGAAACTGTTTAAGTACATTCATCACCCAATATTAATCTTAATAGTGTATTCATTTTTCCTAATTTTCATGGGTTTCATTTTGTTAGTTCAAGATGTATCTTATAGTGGGAAGGTGGAGGAAATTATGTCATTGCAGAACTCCATTACTTCTGAGAACTTAAAATAAAATGGACAATGAAAAACACAGCTATGATTAAAATACAGATGCTTTTATGTTTATAAATTTGTCTCCAATGTTTTAGATCATAAGAGACATGGCATTCAGTATTTTTGAACCTGAATATACCATGCACACTTATTGGCCTTTATATGGCTAATGTAACTGCGTGTTAAAAGGAGTGATATGTGTAGTAGCTTTCAATTAGCAAGAGGGAATACAAAAATAGATCAAAGGAATAATGAGTGGTAAGCAGCAGGTTGTGAGAATCATTTCAAGCAATGAATGCATTTGTTAATATAGTTTTAATCTCAATCTCTTGGTCAAGTTAGAAATACAGTTCTTGTTTCTGGGAAAGCCCAGACACAAGCAACATCAGGGAACAGCAGGTCTGTAGGCAAGTATTTTGGCTGAGGACATGCTAAGAAGGAGCATTGTGTATGTGTGATGCATTTTTTTTTAGCTCATCTGGATTTAAGAATGTTGTTTACCTACTTTCTAAAGTTTAACTTCTTTTTCAATCAAAAGGGGAAAAAGTTTTTCCTTTTTCATTTAAAGGTAGAAGAACAAACCCATGTGTACAAAAGAAAGCAAAAAGGATCAAGCAGTTGGGTGATCACCTACTACATGGGAGGTCCTAGGTTTAGTTCTTGGTGCCTCCTAAAGAAGATGAGAAAGACAGGGAGCTGATACGACAGGGTAGTGTGGCAAGATGATGCAATGAGGTGAGGCAATGAGATGATGCAACGGGATGATGCAATGAGGAGACGCAATGAAAAACCACAATGAGAAACACAACCAACAGGGAGCAGATGTGGCTCAAGCAATTGTGCACCAACCTCCCACATGGGATGCTCTGGGTTTGGCTCCCGGTGGCTCCTAAAATGAAAACAAGCATACACAGAGAGCACACAATGAGCACACAATGAGCACACAGCAAGCGCAAACAATACAGGGGCGGGGAATAAATAAATAAATCTTTAAATAAAAAAAAGAAAGCAAAGGAAAGTTGAACATCAAGAAATGTCCTTCTTGAACAAATTATATGGAAGATTGCATAACCACTGAAACAGCAAAACAACCACCACAACAAATACAAAGTAAAAGGGCATCAATGAGTACTTGCACTCTTAGCAAACTCACAGGCAGAGAAAATATTTGCAAGAAAAAGGAAGGGACTTTTCACTTGTTTCAAGATGTGTTTTCTGCACTAATTCATGTCATTGGTATACTGTAAAAGATTTTTGACATGCTTTGTATTAAAATACATTTTGTGCTTTGCTGTTGTTTTTATTTGTTCTGGGCTTCCATAAAGAATCAGGTGCTCAAATGCACAGTCCTTTGGGGATGGAGGAAGGGAAGAGAGTAATAGCGCTTTCAACTTTTTTCTAGAAATAGCATTGCATAAAAAACTACTTATATCCTCATTCTTGTTGCTACTCATGATAGTGCTGTATGTTTCTGTTTAGAGTATATTAGTTTTGTAGAGTAGAGCAGAAAACTTAAAATACTGCAGAGTGACTTGGAGCTCTGTAGCCCAGAAAAGCATGTTCTTAAACTTACTCCATGCCTGTGAATGTGAACCCATTGTAAATAGGATCTTTTGATGAGGTTACTTCATTTAAGATGTGGCCCAAGTGACTCAGGATGGGTCTTATCTTATTACTGAAGATCTTATAGGAAAGAGCTCAGAGAAGGGAAACATCACAGAGGGAGTAGTCAGAAGGTGAGAGTCAGCGGAACCTGGATGAGAAGGCAGAAGCCAGGAGAGTCCTCCACGTGCATTGCCATGTGACAGAAAAGCCAAGGACCGAGGATAGCCAACAGCCAGTCCCCGAACACTTTAGTCTTCCGTGAGAAATCATTGACTTAATGACCCTTAATTTTGGATTTCTCCTATCCTTAATACTGTGAGCCAGTAAATCCCCATTGTTTAATCTAACCCATGGTTTATTTAACTGAATTCTATCTTTGGGAAAAATAGCACCAGAGAGTGGGCAGTAAGATACAGCATTTACAACCTCTTGGAGAACATTGCCCCAGCCCTGTAAGGTATTACTACCTCATTGACACCATAATTGAGTCCTCAAAAGGTGGTTCCACCATTCCATCAATCCTCCTGCTTCAGGATGGTAATTCCAGTGAATTCCATGGGCACCAGCCAATTATTGCACATCACTTGCTATAAAGAGGGTTCCTTGATCAGAAGCATGGAACACCATGAGAGTGGGTAAGGCATTCTGTAAGTCCACAGAAGGTGGTTTTGAAGGAAGGATTGCATATAGTGAAAACAAACCCATATCTGGAGTATGTGTATATTTCGGTAAAAACAGACAACTGCCCGTTCCATGATGGAAATGGTCCAATTTAATCAACCTTCCACCAGATAGCAAGCTAACGACCTCAAGGAATGGTGCCCTATCAGGGACCAGTGTGGGTATCTGTTACTGGCAGATTTGGCACACAGCAGTGGCTGTAGCCAGGTTGGCTTTTCTAAGAGGAAGTCTGTGTTGCTGAGCCCATGTATAACCTCCATGCCTACCACCATGACCACTTTGTTCAGGAGCCTCCAGGGCAATGACAGGAGTGGCTGGGGAAAGAGGCTGACTTGTAGCCACAGAATAAGTCTCCTTATCTACCTGATTATTGAAATATTCCTCAGCTGATATCACCCTGTGATTAGCACTCACATGGAACACAACTATTTTCATGTTTCTTGCCCACTCTGAAAAGTCTATCCACATACGTCTTTCCCAGACCTCTTTATCACCAAATTTCTAATTATGTTCCTTCCAAGTCCTTGACCACCCAGCTAAATCTTTGGTGACATCCCATGAATCAGTGTAAAAATGCACTTATGGCCATTTCTCCTTTAAAGCAAAATGAACACCCAGGTGTAGTGCTCAAAGTTCTGCCCACTAGGAGGATTTTCCCTCATCACTGTCCTTTAGGGACATCCCAGAAAAGGGCTGCAGGGCTGCAGCTATCCATTTTTAAGTAGTAGCTGCATATTTTGTGTAACTGTCTGTTATGCAGGCCCAGTTTTCTCTTGCTCAGTCAACTCCCCAAGAGGCCATAGCTGTGGGCTGGGAAAGAGAAGGCAATGTGGCAGGATTGGGGCCCATGGGCATTTGGGCCACTTCCTCATGTAACATTCTTATGCCTTCTGGACCTACTAGAGCCCTATTTCTTATATACCACTGCTATTTTATGATGGAATGCTGGTGCACATCCCCAACATGATGGTTTGATGGGCCATACAATATACAGTTCATGATAGGCAGCTCAGGTCTCATGGTAATTTGGTGACTCATGGTTAAACTCATGGTTCAAGGTCTCTACTAAGGCCCTATAACAGGGCAAAAGCTGTTTCTCCAAAGGAAAGTAGTTATCTGCAGAGGATGGCAGAGCTTTGCTCCAATATCCTAAGGGTCTATATTATGATTCTTTTATAAGGGTCAGTCAATTGCTCCAGACAGCATTTCTATTTGCCACTGACACTTTCAACACCATTGGATCTTCTGGATATTGTGATCCAAATGACAGAATAACTTGCACAGCAGCCTAGACCTGTAGCTGAACCTCCTCTTGTTCTAATTCGCACTCAAAACTAGCAGTTTTTCTGGTTACTTGGTAAATGGGCCAGATTAACACACCCAAATGGGGAATAAGTTGTCTCCAAAATCCAAAGAGGCTAACTAAGCATTGTGCCTCTTTTTGGTCATAAGAGGGGCCAGCTGCAACGTTATCCTTCAATTTAGAAGGGATATCATGGTATGCCCCATACCACTGGACATCTAGAAATTCCACTGAGATGAACGGCCCCTGTATTTTTGTTGGATTTATCTCCCATCCACTGACACACAAATGCCTTACCAATAGGTCTAGAGTAGTTGCTACTTATTGCCCATTAGGTCCAATCAACTTATCATCAATATAATGGATCAGTGTGATGTCATGTGGGAAGTAGAGATGTCCAAGTTCCCTGTGGGCAATATTATGACAGAGAGATAGAGAGTTGATATACCCCTGAGGTAGAACAGTGAAGGTATATTGCTGGCCTTGCCAGATGAAAGCAAACTGTTTCTGGTGACCTTACTAACACAAATTAAGATAAAAGCATTTGCCAGATCAATAACTGCATACCAGGTACCACAGGATGTGTTGATTTGCTCAAGCAATGATACCACATCTGCAACAGCACCTGCATTGGAGTCACCACCTGGTTATGTTTATGGTAATCCACCATCATCCTCCAAGGTTGACCTGTTTTCTGCATAGGCCAAATAGGAGAATTGAATGGGGATGTGCTGTGAATCACCACCACTGCATCCTTCAAATACTTGATGGTGGCAATGAACTCTGCAATCCATCCAGGAATCTGGTATTGCTTTTGATTTACTATTGTGCTAGGTAGAGGAAGTTCTAGTGGCTTCCACTTGGCATTTCTTACCATAATAGCCCTCACTCCACAATCAGGGAATAATGTGAGGATTCTTCCAGTTTCTGAGTATGTCTAGTCCACTTATACAATCTGGAACTGGGGAAATAAGCCACAGAATGGACACACTGGACTCACTGTGAATTGGACCTGAGCTAAAACTCCATCAATCAACTGACTTTCATAATCCCCTACTCTGACTGATGGACCACATTGACATTTTGGGTCTCTTGGAATTAATGTCACTTCTGAGCCAGTGTCTAATAATCCCCCAAATGTCTGATCATTTCCTTTTCCCTAATGCACAGTTACCCTGTTGAAAGGCCATAGGTCTCTTTGGGGAAGGCTGGGAGGAGCATTACCGGTATCAATTTTTGGCAGTGTAACAGGGTCCCTCTTCAAAGGGACCCAGCCTGCCCTCTTTCAAGTGATGAGTCTATAAATATCCCAAGTCTGGGAATTGATTAAGGAGACATGTCACTCTGTTTTTGTAATTCAAGTTACACTTTTATTTACTTGACCTAGAACTCTTCTACTTATACAGATCAAGTAGAAATTTAATATACCACACATCTATTTTACTTCTAGATACCCCATGATCTATTAGCCAACACCTTAGGTCTCTGCTACTTAGACAATTTTGGTTGCTACTTTGAGTCTGTTGCTCATGTTGATAGTCATGCCCACCCTGTCTTTGGCGATTAAGGGCTGCCACTTGGCTTCTGCCAAACTGGGATCTGATCATCCCCATTGTGTTTAAGGATACAGTGACAGCAGTTCCCAAGGTAATATCTGACCTAAAGAGGAGAGCAACCACAGAGCTCTTCAGGGAAGTTTGAGTTAGTCTAACAAATTTATTCCTAACAGACCTGGGAAAAGTGTGTCCTCAGAACATTCCTGGGGTGGGTGAGCAGGTTTTACTTGATATATCCACTGTAGTATTCCAATCTCTCTAAGCTTTGGATCCCCTCATCTACAGTATACCAGGGCAATTCTGGCATTTCAACCTCAGGTAATGTTTGCCAACTTTTGGTCCCCGTTTCAGCCAGTCACATGAAAAAACTGTTAGAGCAGTTTTTAAAACAATAAACATACAACATTGAATCTATATTCTTTTCTTCAGGGCCAATATAAAAAAATTTAGCCTGATCAAATTTTATATTTATATTCCTTCCACCACTATCTTACACCTTTAATATCCATTCTCATGCATGTAGCCCTGATTGATGGAAAACTCATGCAGTTCTTTTGCACCAAAGCATACTTCCTCATGTGTCACACTTTGTACTTCACTTTTTGGGGCTCGTTGGGACTTCAGTCTTGCTATAGGTGTGGAAGAAAAGGGTGGTCATGGGGATGGGTGACAAGAAGGTTTATAAGTTTCTTACAAGCCAATTTCCTCAGGACATTCAGTTGCAGTTTCATCTGATGAAACAAGATACTCCCTTGAGTTGGAGGTTGGATGGCAGACTCCTTAGGGCAGCCTGGGGGTTGGAAGCTGTTTCTTCCAAGCAGGCTAGAGGTTGGGTGGGTGTTTCCTCAGGACATACCATTACAGGTTTGTCTGGAAAAGACTCATCAGAATTTAGGGCTTCAATGTCCCCACTGCCATCATTGTCAATTCATATACCCCTATTCTAATTTACAGGATCTCATTCCTTTCCAATCAATGCCCCCACTTTAACAGCAGATACACTTTAAGGTTGAGAATGCAGTTCCTCTTGTAACTCTGCTACTCACACAATAAGACTCTGGATCTGATTTATAGATATCTCAAGTCTACAGCTACATGAAATAATATTTTCTTTTGGGGCACTCTTAGAAATGTTTACATCTTTCATGTGGTGCTTAAGTTGCAAATTTGAAGACTTCAGCTAGTCCCTTTCTTTTATAACTGCATCCAGTATACTTTGGAAAAAAGAACCAACATCATTTGTACCTGTTAATTCCATAAAACTCTGTTGCAGTGTCAAAAACACTCTCACCCAGAGCCACCCCAGAATAGCTGTACCCAGTGGTGATATTTTGCATATCTCTATTGCCAGCTCATGCAATGGTTCATTAGTGTCATCATCTTGGTTATTAGAATTAGAGTCATTAGTGCCTTTGAATCTAATCAGAGTAGAGAATAAATTGCAAAAACCCCATAACCATTCAGGAATCCCATTTTTAAGATTCTGCTTCTTAACAACAATTCTCAGCACTCAACAGTATTAGTCAGGGTTCTCTATGGAAACAGAACCAATAGGAGATATCTGTAAATATTATGATATTTTATAAAATTGTCTTATGCAACTGTGTGAGTACACAAATCCAAATTCTGTAGGGCAGGC
>PVKH010038812.1:0-11270 GCA_004027955.1 Chaetophractus vellerosus | reverse complement strand
GAGATCTTACCAACTCTCATTTGTTTAATGTTGCTCTCACAGTTCTCACCTCTCTCCCATACCCTGATCATACACTTCCAATTGCCTACTGGATATTTTACTTGAGTGTCCTACAGTACCTTAAACTCAATATCTAAAATGCATGTTCTTATCTTCTTTTCCGGACTTCCTAAGTTCTTCAATGATGCCAGACATTGGCCAGACCCTCTAATTCCCCCCTTCCCTTCTGCACACCCAAGTCCCGTGGATTCTTCCTTCATGTATCTCTCATCTATCTCATTCCATTCCAGTTTAGGTGGTAATTGCCTTTATCTAATCTGCTGCATTAACCTCTCCTACCCAGGCTCCCTAACAGGAGCCTCCCATTCAACCTACAGTGCTCACCTAGGCCAAAGTAATTCCCCTGAAATAGCACCTAGCACATCATTCCCTGCTTCCCAAAGTCTTCCTGGCCTCAACCCCAAGGCCCTGTGCAAGCAGCCCCAGCCTCCAAATCCAAAGCTCTCCCTGAACCCACCTCAATGGGAGCTCAGGGAACCCTTGGCTTAGATCTTTGCTTATATCCCCTGTTCCTGGCAGCTCTACCACTTTTCTCTCTCTTTCAAAATCCTCCCCCACTCTTCATTTTCCACTCCTCCATGAAGCATCCCCTACTGGCTCCAGTCCACAATGATCTCGTTTTCCTTTTACAATGCCCACATTGCTCACTTGTGACTAGATCAAATAAATGTCTGGGAACAGATATCACACAGACAAGGTCACCAGGGAAGGAGGACAGTGAAGGATTCCAATGGAGTGGGAGGTAGGGAGATGAAGGAAAGGAGACTCCAGAGAGATAAGAAAGGCATGACTTGAGGCCAGAGCTGGGAAAGTGAGTACCAAAGTGCCTGCTGGGGAGGTGGTAGGCCACTGGGTCATGGGGAGGCTCCAGGTGGATGCTGGGGGCTAAGCCCCCACTAAGAGGTGAGGTAGGAGGTGATTCCTCTGTTGAATCCATAGCTGTCATCTCTTCCAAATGCATTTCCTGTTCTTGTCCTGGGGCAGAAACCTAGAGACAATGAAATACAATTGGATTCAAGAGAGTATCCCTGAAGGTACTGAACCCAAAACCTCCAAGAAGCCCCTCTAAAGCCTGAGAAAAGAAGAGTCAGAGTGTCCTTCCAAGCCCATCAGTACAGCCTAGTATTAGAAAAGACACCTAAAGAAGAATCGAAAGCTTGCAATCACACTTGCCATCTACGAGAGACTGAATTATAAACTCTGATTTAGACATTTTCTTATTTTCAATCCACATTCCTGTAAGTGTGAACCTATTATAAATAGGATCTCTTGAAGATATTATTTTTGTTAAAGTTTAGTCCAACTGAATGAGTTTGGCCCTAATCTAGACTCTAGACTGGAGGCCTTATACATAGAAAGAAACCAGAAGCCAGAGTGAGAGAAGGCCGGGAGGAGCAGCCAGAAGCAGGAAGTCAGCAGGAACCTGGAAGAGAAAGAGAACACCTCCATGTGATGTGAGGCACAGGTGCAAGGCTAGGAACCCCAAGGGACCCAGACACTGCCGACCCAGGGAAGAAGCCAGCCTTCTAGCCTCTGAAACGTGGAGACAACACATTCCTGTTGTTTAAGCCAACCCACTGTGTGGTACTTGTCACAGCAGCCTGGTGACCAAGATACCACCCCTCTGCTGACCCTCTTGGTAGGGGCTGGAGGACAAGACTGTGTAACCATTCCTACACTGTGTCAGGTCTTCTAATACAGATTTGCTCATGAAGAATCATCTAGAAAAGGGAGCCAAGAAAACAATTAGTATACTCTCCAGGCTCTTAGCCCACAGAAGAGACCATTCAGATGTAATGAGGAAATAAAAAATGATAGGGGTTATGTGCCTGTATATGCACAATTAATGCCACTGAAGCTCCTGGCTGAATACCCTAGGGTGGTGACTGACAAACCTCAAGAGAGCTTTTCCAGGGAAATGGATGTGGCTCAAGCGATTGGGCTCCCATCTACCATACAGGAGGTCCAGGGTTTGATTGTCAGGGCCTACTGGTGAAAGGCAAGCTGGCCCACGTGGCAAGTTGGTTCACATGGCGAGCTGGCTCAAGCGGAGAGGTGGCGCAGCAAGATGACGCAACAAAAAGAGACACAGAGGAGAGACGATAAGAGACGCAGCAGACCAGGGAGCTGAGGTGGCGCAAGAGATTGAGCGCCTCTCTCCCACTACAAAAGGTCCCAGGATTGGTTCCCAGTGCCGCCTAAAGAGAAGACAAGCAGACACAGAAGAACACACAGCGAGCAGACAGAGAGTACAAAACAACCAGGGGGAGTGGGGAGAAATAAATAAATAAAATAAATCTTTCTTTAAAAAAAGAGTGTTTCCAATTTCTTTCAGCAAAAGTGTCTTCTCTTCAGAAAAGCCTTCTCTAACCACACTGGCAAAGCAGGGACAATCAGTCTTTCTCAAATTACCCAATTAAATTTTCTATATAGCATACATTAGTCTTTAAATTATCTTATTTAACTTATTTATGTCTATTGTCCATCTCCCCCCACAGGGGAGTAAGCTTTTGAAGGTAACAACTTTGTCTATCTTGATCACTAGCTCCTAGAACAATGCCTCACTCAACACTGGTGTCCAATTAATATTTGCTAACCGTCCTCCTCTTGGTATTTTGCTAAGAGTTTTTGGGGTTATCTGTAAATCCAGCTTTCAGTATGTACTACCTCTCTTCAACAATTTATATAAAAAATTAAATAAGATCAGGTAACAGCAATCTTTAGAGACCTTGAGAATTCCTCAGGGCATAGACCTTTTATCACTAGCCCTTGCTTGTTATCACCAAACCAGCCTCCCACAATCTCATTATTACTATCTTTGCCAGCATTTGTAGCAGAAAACCTGAAATAGTGTCTAAATAAGTAATATTTACAAGTTCGCTTGCTGTCGTGTTCACAGCACAGCATAAGGTGAAAGTAATTTCTTCAATAAACCACACTGGACCTGCCCTATTGGGTTTACATCTGCTGAAAGGTTTGGGGACCTTCTTCTTTAGTATATATCTCACCAGTGTGAGTGGTAGGACCCAGAGGCTTCCTGCTATGGTTCGAGGCTCTCCACTGGGCAGTTCTTTTAAGTGGGATTCACAGCTTTTCAACATAGTAGCTATGGGTATTGGGAGAAGACAGAACTCAACCACACTGTGATAACACAGCCTTATAATTCGCTGGCAAGTAAATCCTGGTAGCTATTCATTTTATAGGACTCAGATTCATGGTTCCTTTCCTCACAGGCATGAAAAACCCATTCTCATTCCAGGGACCAGCCAATGGCTTAGAACCTAGGAAGCCAGAAAATCCTGGTCCCTACCCTCAGTGGTAGTCAGCAATAACCACACTTTGGCCAAGTCTCATGGACAATGGAAAGGGAACATTTGCTAGCTGGGTGACCTCAGACGAGCCACTTAACTTCTCTGTGCTCTCCTCACTTGTCAAATGGAGCTAACATTACTATTTTGCCTATTGTGTCGGTCTCCTAGGCCCTGAAATAAGATACAACATATGAAAGCATTCTGTAAGTTGCACAATACTGCAGCCCAGCAGGGATTACTCTACAATCCTCCCCCAGCCCTGAAGTGCACACGTGCACATGCTCCACCTGCAGCAATAAAGTGGCTCACGCCTGCTGCACAGAACGACTGACTTGTGCTACTCCTCCTTGATCTCCTCCTGGCCAAATGCCATGGAGAAGCTTGTTGATTCATTTAGCCATCCTATAAACATTTTCTAAGCCCTTGCCAGTAGAGCTATGTCTTCACATCCTAATGTTGGAAAACTTACACTTTGACAGTAGGGACAGAGATAGAAATGGAGTTCAAAGACCCCATTCCTAGGCTGGACTTATGAGTGCTCAGCTGCCCTGTCTGTCAGCTGTTACTAGGGTTACCTTTCTCTGAGGCTCCCTGGATTAAAAAAAAAAAAAAAAAAGGAGTATTCTCTTCTGCTTAAGCAAAACAAGGTAGGAAAGAGAGAAACTCCCCTTCCACACTCCTCACTAAATGGCACTCTAGGTCACTTCTTCAGCCATATATCTTTGCCCACGCTTGGGCCCAGCTGCTCCCTAGACCCTTGCAATGGTTGATTTATTCATGTTTACTTGTTTACACAAAGGAAATGATGGTTGACAACAGATGGTACCTCTGGAAAAAAGGTCTAGTTCCCAGGACTCCAATCAACTGCAATGGATTCCCTAGACATAGATATATTACTTAAAGCATTTTTTTAAATCAGTAAAATGAAGTGCTTGATATTGGGGAATTTCATACACTAGTTATCCCTGGTAAATCATAAACATATATAAGTAAAGGGGACCTTAGTCCACCCTGCTCAGGTTACAGGGAAGCAATTTGATACTGGGTAGGAGGAACTGACTTAACCATGGTATGATGGTTTTTTGATAGGTCAACTTGGCACTAATCAAACACTAATCTAGGTGTTGCTGTGATGTTTTTTTTGTAGATGTGATTAAAGTCCATAATCAGCTGACTTGAAGTTAAGGGAGATTAACCTAGATAATCTCAATCAAATAGAGGAAGGCCTTACAGAGCTGAAGTAGAAATTCTGCCTGTGGACAGCAGCTTCAGCCCACGCTCACGTTTCCAGCCTGCTCATCCTGCCAACCTACTCTACAGATTTCAGGTTTGCCAAGCCAGCCCCCACAATCATGTGAGCCAATTCCTAGCAATATACATATAAATCCTACTGGTCAGCTCCTCTGGTTGGACCCTGACTGACATATATGGTCAAAGAGCTGGATAGCTCCATGACCCTAGAAGCCAGGTTTACCACTCTGTCTACTGCTAATTCTTTGCAACTTCTCCTCTAGTTTGAGTTGCCTTAACTTTAAACTTTAAAGAACCCCAGGAAACAGGGAAAACCGAAATTAGAATTAAAGAGGCACAAAGATCCCAGTTGGGCCTGGAGAGCTAGCAAAAGGCACAAATGACTGTGAGGCTCAGAAGCATCACCTCTCATAAGGAATCTAAGAGACAAGAAGAGAAAGAATTGATTCTGAGAAGTCTAAATGTTATCAGCAGACCCAAAGGCCCAATCTCCCACTCCCTTCACATTCTAGTCAGTGTGCAGATCCCGTCTGCCTGGAGTGTGATGTGCATCTCTAGAATGTGGGCTCACAACACAATATCTCACAAAGTGATTCAAAGAGGTTGTCTGGAGTTCACATTTTTGCTTATGGCTTGGAGCAGGACTATTTCCCTTCTACCCATGGAACTAGCTCAGGAATCCTTAGGGTAAATTGAGCTGGAGCCTGGGGAATGGAGACTGCCTATTTCTAGTCTAACCCAAGCTCTAGAAATGGTCCCAGATACCATTCTAGACTCAAACTGCTCACCTCTCCTGGTCCACTAAGATGTCTGTGGAAATCCTCCACCACAGCCACAGCCTCCTCGCCACTCTCAGGGTGATGCAGCTGCACCCAGGTCCGCAGTTCCCCGGGCAAGATGCTCAGGAACTGCTCCAGCACCAGCAGCTCCAGGATCTGCTCCTTGGTGTGAACCTCGGGCATCAGCCACCAGCGGCAGAGCTCCCGAAGCCGACTCAGAGTCTCCTGAGGCCCAGACATCTCATGGTAACATAACTGCCTGAAGTGCAGCCGGAAGATTTCGCAAACAGGAGGGTGGATCTTCTGGAGACTACAGCCCTGTCCCCAGGACTGGCTCCCTGGCTCCTGTTTCACAGTCAGGCGCCCCTCCTGCTTCTGGAAAACAGGGCCCCTGGGGGTGAGGCCTAAAGCTCCCCTACCTTCACTGGCCATTGCAACCCTGAGAAGCTTGTGGCAGCTGCAGTTGGTCCAGTTAAAATGCTGGTCTGTAATTCAGGTCTCAGGAGCTGCTTTTCAGGGTTGGGGAGAGGCAGGTGGCAGAAGCATCACCTAAAAAACATCAAGAGGGAAGCAGATGTGGCTCAAGCAATTGGGCTCCTGCCTACCACATGGGAGGTCCCTGGTTCGGTTCCCGGTGCCTCCTAAAGACAGCAAGCTGGCATGACAGGCAGGCGCAGCAAGCTAACACAACAAGATGATGAAACAGGAGACACAAGAAAAAAAAATGATGAGAGACACAACAAAGGGAGCAGAGGTTCCCGTTGCCTCCTAAAGAGGATGAACAGGATGGGGAGCTGAAGTGATAGGCAGGCGCGGTGAGCTGACGCAACAAGAGATGGAAGTGGAAAAACATAACGATAGACACAACAAAGCAGGGAATGGAGGTGGCATAAGTGATTAGTGCCTTCCTCCCAAATTAGAGGTCCCGGGTTCAGTTCCCCTGACTCCTAAAAGAAACAAAGAAGACAAAAAGACAGCAAGTGCAAACAACGAGGGGATGGGGAGAGATAAATAAATAAATCTTTAAAATAAATAAAAAACAACGAGAGAGAAATCAGAGTCCTCAGAGTGTTCAGCCCCAGGCTAATGATAGACCCTCCAGTGTTAAAAAGCAAAGCAGGAAAAAAAAAAAAGCACAACCAGGGCAGTCTCTCCAAGTATCTCTCTGTTGCTTCCCTTCTTAAACATTCAGTGGCTCCCATCACCTACAGAATAAAATCTAGATGTTTAAACCTCACATTCACACACCTTCACACCTGGCCCAAGACCTGTTTCAGCCACACCCTCTACCTCTCTCCCCAAATACCCAGACTAGAAAGACAGCAATGGTCTCCAATGTGGGATGTATAAGATGACCCAAAAACAAAGGTGGGAAAAAAAAAAAAAGATGACCCAAAAGGTAAAGAAATGTTTTTAATTTTTTTTCTTTCCCACCTTTTAAATTCCTATTTAGTATATGTCTTATAGTGTGCATTGAAATTTGTATAATAATACATATCTTTAATTTACAAATAAACCTATATTGGGAGTGCATGCTCAAAGCTCTTTTACTGATAGGAATGCATAAATAAAGCTTTAGAGACAGAGCTGGAAGCCACACACACTCTCTCCCTGTTTGGATTTGTCATCTTCCTTTCAATTTTTGACAAACTCCAACTTATCTGTCAAGACCCAGAACCAATGCCATTTCCTCTTGAAGGCTTTCCTGACTTCCCCAGGCAGAGAAATGGTAACTTTCCTCTCTGGACCTCTCACAACACTATTTCAACTGGTTTTTGCACGACTAGCCACTCACTCTGAATTGCTGAATGATTACCAAAGAAAAGGAACCAGATGGAATTAGAAAATGCAGAACTTTTTCACCTTAACTCACCTCTACTAGAAAGCCTTCCTGATCTCTCCAGGCATTAGTGCCTTTTTCATTCAAACCTCTGCTGGAGCACTTTTCTCGCTTTGTTAGGACCGAAAGGACAGAGCTGGCATCTAGTCTTCTTTCTACCCACCATGCATGGCATATTTAGTGAATGAATGAATGTTGTTCACTTAGTTGATACTATCAAGGATTTCTGAGGCTTTCTCTCCATATTCAACTCATAAAATCTGTCACATGAATCTGAGAGTAAATATTTTTTAAATTTGGTTTCTCACGTTTATCACTCTAACCAATTGTAGAGTTATGCTTCCAACCAACCATGCATCCTGGTTCCTTGGGTAAACTACTTCTCTCTGAGCCTCAATTTAAGAAGTAAAGCTGACACGAAAAAAAAAAAACCTGAAGAGTTCCTACGCATCTAGGAAGTTCAGGCCATTTTCCTACTTCCCTTACTGTTCCCGACTACTCAGTTGCTCAGCTCATCTGAATTTTTCGTTTCCAAGCCACACTTCATACTTCAGGAACTTCCTCTGACCCAGGTCAGACGCTACGTATCGTCCCCAGTGCAAGGCTGGGAAAGCATCATCTACATTTCGCGCTAAACCAGGCTTTGGCCGGGCGGCTCACCTGGCCGCGTCTGCCCTGGTCATCGCTGTGCCCGCGGGTGCCCGGCTCGTGCCAGGCCGGGCCCGTCATAAGGATGGGACAAAGGAGCCGCTCTCTATCCGGCAGCTTCCGTGCGTCGGCGCCGCGGGGCGCAGGGGCGAAGCGTAGACCCGGCGACCTGGGCTCCGGGCCGCGGCGGCTCAGGCCTGGCAACGCGGGCCTCGGCCGCGCCTCCCTCCCCGCCCCGCCCGCTCACCAAGGCACCCGCCGAGCGACCCCCTAGGCGCGGGAGCCGGACACCGCCGCGGCCTGCAGCAGTGGAAAGAATGGCCGAGCCGGAAGCGGGCAGAGCCCCCACTTCCGGTCCCTCCAGGACTCCGGAAGTCTCGGTCGCGAGGGTGGGCGCGCGCCCCCGCCGCCGCGGCCCGGAGGGCAGGCGGGCTCTGGGCGTCACGCGGCGCGCGAGCGGCGGGCGGCTGGGAGAGGGCAGGAAGCGGAGGGTCCTCTCAGGCCCCTCAAAGTCCAAGCAACGGAGACGTGCCCCGGTTCCGTCGCTTCCCCCCCGGTGACCTTGGGAAAGATACCCAGCCTCTCTGCTTTTCACCTGTAAAATGTGGATCATGGCACAGGATGTCAAAAGAACTGCTACTGCCGGTAGAACGAAGAGAGTTTTATTAACATTGTAACGATTCGCGGGCTGGGCAACACCAAGTAAAAGCAGGCGTTCCAAAGCGTTTGGTGAGCATAGGGAAATTATAGTTCAAAAAAAGAGAGAGAAGAAATGACGGTTATTAGGCGAGTTCTGTTTTAGCGGCTCATTGGAACATCAAAGCAGAAGGAAACTTGTCCGAAACTCATTGGCCAGAGCTTAGGCCGCTTTTTCTTATCCTATTTCCTCTAAGTCTTGTTCTCCAAGCTGCACGTTCCTGAAGTCTGCCCCAGCTTGAGTTGTTCACCTTGTGGGCCGCCTGTGCCTGGACCACTTTTGTAACCCAGGACCTGAAGGTCAACTGAGAGTTCCTTTAACATTTCCCCTCTCATCAAGCTCATTGATTTTGTGCTTTCCTATAGTGCTAGGGACTATCCTAGGTGTCTGCGTAGCTGGAAAGGTCCAGGACCATGTCCCAAAGGGGAGGGAATATGTTAATACTGGGAAAATGGTTTCCATCAAAAGTCAATGACAAGATTTCTGAAAGGCAGGAGAGCAATGTTATTCCAAGGCAACAGTATTTTGGGGTAAGTGAAGATAGTTATCAGAGTATTTGTCCTATAAGTCATTATAAGTGCAGCCCTCAAGATCAAAAGCCTGATTTACCAGAATGACTTTGGAAGTGAGAGATTGTTGAAACATAGCTTTTATTCTGGAAATAAAACAAGGAATTAAAGATACTATGATAATTTTAAGGAGGAAAAACATTGACAATGTTTGAAATATACTCCTAGTCGAGTCTCCCCAAGATCCAAAACTGAGCTGTAACTGGGAGTTAAGAATTAACAAATGATTATGATTACTGAATCATTATATAGATTCTTTTTTTACTTTCTAGTATGTTATAGAATAGCCAAAATTTAATGCCTGAAATTACTACAACTCCATGAACTAGTCCCAGCCCTTGTTTATACTTACTGTTGTGATGGTTATTCTAGCCTAGTCCCAACCCTTGCCCTTCTTTATACTTGCTATTGTGATGGTAACCACTCCACCTTCCTTTGTGTGCATCCATAAAAATCCTAAACTCCTTAGACTCAGGGAGACAGAATTTTAGACCAATAGGCCATCTGATGTCCTACTTTGTACTTAGCAGTAAACTCTTTGTCTCTTTGAAACCCCAGTGTCTCGGGAATTGGTCATTTGAGTGCACTGGAGAGAGAACCCGTCGTTTGGCTTGGTAACACAACAGCTAAATAAATCCCAAACCCTAGGAGTCCCTAATTCTTGCAACAGCGAATCTTTTCTTTGATGTCCTTAAAGTTTTGTTCAATTTTGCCAGATTGAGTTATGTAAAAGCAGCATTACTGCCTGAGAGGGCACATCTCTCCCTGCTGAGTTGTGAGGATATCAAGTGCCCCATGGTTTTGCAGGACAACCTTTGCTAGGCTATCTACATGGAGTTGTAAGTTCTCTAATGCCTTGATGGTGTTGTTAAAGATGCCCTCAAAAATTGTTTGTTTTGTTTGTTTGTTTTTAAGCAGGTATTGGGGATTTGACCCGGGACATCATACGTGGGAAGCAGGCACTCAACCACTGAGCTATATCCACTCCCCCCTCAATAGTTTTTGACATGTTTTGGATGGGTTTTTCAAATTGAGGAATTCCATGAAACTAAAATATAATTCTCAGAAATGTCCAGCCTATATCAGGCTTTTATATTAATGTATTTATTTAACTGTATTCTAAAGTGGCCCACTTAGGTCTGAAATATAGTTTTTGAGTTGATAAATGAAAGATCCCAGGTTGGCTACATTTTTTTGTTTCTAATTGGTCCGTCTTCTCTAGGTCAGGGATTAAGGCTGTTACTGTGCACGTCCCATCCCAGGCTGGTGGTAAGGCTAAATAGGCATTCTTTCCACACAGGAAGAAATAGTGTGTGTTGGCCAGGCTGAGAGTTAAAGTACTACTTATAGTCCAGTGGTTTTGTTTGTGCCTCTCTCGACGTCCAGATATGGAAGAGTTAACATCTCTACAGGCAAAGTCTATAAAATTATAGGGGTCTAGTGGAGTATGAGCAATGGATATTTTGGTGTAGTTGATATAACTGGCTGTGGGAATGGTTATAAATGAGTGAGGTACTGTTAGGAACTTGTGTACAATGAGGCCTGATAATTGATATAGATAGATTGTGTGATTGTCAGAGTTATAGACAAAGATGACACTGATGTTCCAATGCTCTGAAAAGTTATGGTAGAAAGGCTGTTTCATGTAGCTCAAAATCTTAAGTGTCAAGTACAACATCATCAGAGTCCTGTTTGATTATTATGTCATTGTAGAGAGGATTCATTTGCCTTCCTCTTTGTCCTACCAAAGAGTCTGATTGCACAGGTTGGCTGGGATAGTACCTAGATATGATCTAGTGCCATTATCATTGTTTATGCAAAGAGGGAAATTCATTACTGTCTGGGCAATTTATGCTATGGGGCCCTCCTTTTCTCAAGAATAAAATAAGTCCAATGGGGTAACCATTTCTGATAATTATCTTTTGAGTGTCCATCCCTTTTGTCCCATACTTGGTCTGTGCAAAATAGACCTTTTATGTCTATCTAGATTCCCTTAACTGAATCTAATCAAAAGGCCCCATCTACACTGCATTTACAGACACAAATATGGACTAGCTTAAGAACATAATTTTCTGGGCCCACAAAAGGCAAACCAGGATAGCAAGGAGTCAGGAA
>PVKH010038811.1:0-11269 GCA_004027955.1 Chaetophractus vellerosus | reverse complement strand
CTCAAGGCGGTCCGCCCGCTAGGAGAGGTCCCCGGGAACCGAACCCAGGGCCTCCCATGTGGTTTCCCAGCGAGCTCTTTATCCACTGAGCTATCTAGCCGGGCCCTGAAACAAAGAATTTATAGAGATCGAAGCAGTATACTCTGAGTGTCCAAGATCCCAAATCAGGATAGGTTCCTCTGACTGTTTTGAGCTCCCCATCAAAAAGACACCTCAGAAGCATAAACATGAAAAAAAAAAAAGGAATGGAGAGCACAGAGTTTTGGAAGGGGGCAATCAAGAAAAATTTATCAAAGGAGAAGATGAATTTGAATGGTTCATATAGATTTTCTTCTTCTTTTATCCTGAAAGGAAAATAAAATCTATCTGGTTGTGAGAGAAAATAGGGCAATGTTATGCAACTCCTGCAAATGAACACCAAAGAAATCAAGAGAATCAAATCTTTTGGGGGTGATGAAATTATGTTTCAGACAACTCATCAGTGTGTTTTTAAGTATGTTTCTGCCTCTGTTTTTTTCACATTTTCAGGTGATCAATCTCTATTTGATTTCATTCTTACTTCTCTGAAACTTTGTGTAACTCCAGTGAATTTAAATGTTTCTACAGTGTTAGCTCAATATGCCAATTTTATTCAAGGAACATTTCTCACCCACATCATTTCTCCATATCTATCTTCCTCCTCCTCCTTCTCAGACCAAGCCAAAACCTGGCAAACTATATATCCTTTATTTGATCTCCCTGTGAAGTAATTTAGAATATTTGAGGATTTCTAGGTTGTAATGTAGTATTCAAGTCGTCTAACTGAAAATCAGAGTAAGTTATGTGCTAAGAAAATTTTGCAAATGAAATCACTTAAAGAAAAGATGATGACATATCACACCTTTCCTTTCCACGTCGCAAGCATTGCAATGTATTAGGTGGATATTATCAATGTCTCAGGAAGACACAGTAACTCAAAACTGCTATCACACAGTGTAGTGCTACGATTGGGGAAAAAATGAGTAAAACTCCCAAAAACGCATCAAGGAAGTTGAGAAAGTGATAAAGTCTTGAAAGGCATTTATGAGTGACAAATATATGGGTTTTTATCAATTCACTTGCAGAAAAGTTGAAAAAATGGCAGCGATTGTATTTTTCTTCTCTAATTCCTTTTATTATTATTGAATAATTCCAGCAGCAGACTTATTTCCTCAAAGGAAGTTTCTAGATTTTGATAATTACTTGATTTCATGTCAGCCGGCTATTTTCCTCTCAAGCCAGCACAGAATAGCAGTTGATGCCTGGTGGCTAACCTCCTGGCAACCAGTGCAGCTCCATTTTAGGATTAATTACTCATTGAACACCTATAGTGCATCAAGAAATCCTTGCACTCTTGTTAGGGACCAACCAAATGAGGGAAAAAAAAAAAGTGACAAATTTGCCCTTCTGCTCATTATGAATTCTCAAAGGAGTTGGATCTTTCCATGACCATTTTAGGATATGCATCGTTTTATGAAGTTAGCAAAATCATTTGAGAATGATCAGTATGGCTATGTGATAGCACTACAAATCAGGGCAATTCAACCACACAGATTTTTAGTGGATTTAAGCTCTGTACTTACTACTATATATATATGTTTGAGGCACATGAGGAAAGCATCATTAAAAAGTACAAAATTTTCAACCTTTGCTTATAATAAGCAAGAGAAAATTGGCATGGTGGTTTTGCATGGTTTTGAACATAGTTTCCAAGCATTAGTAGCATTTATAAACAAAAGTGCACCCTAAAGATGGGGTAGGTGATGATATAATTATAGAACACATCTATTTATTAGGGGTATAAACTAGAGAATAGAGATGCTCAGAGGCCTCTTCTGGAGGTTACATGGTTATAAGCAAAGCTGCTGGGATAGGAGTCAGGGGCCTTTAGTTCTAGCTCAGTGCCTGATTCACCAGACCAGTTGTTGAATGCTTTATCAATCTCTGAGGCATGATATCCAGGTACTCTGTATGGATTATTGGAACAAGTTACCTTAGTGTCCTGACTTTCTGACATGTCTGATTGCAAGTGTTTCAGAAAGATTCATAAATTACATAGAACATATAGAGTCTTGACATTCTCTCTATATTGCATACCAGTTTACCAATGAGAAAATGGGGGCAGGGGCGTTGGTGTTTGCTCTTAAATTTAGAAAATAAGGGTGTGTTCTGAAGCATGAGAGGAGATAGCCATTGTCATTTAATTTGAGGCTGGAGTGACTTTTTGTGCCCTATTCTTATTAACTTAAATGTCTAAAGCTACTAGGTTCATTGAAGTTTTTTGAAAACTTGCCCTTTTTGTTCATTTTCTAAACTGTCAACATTATAAAATGTAAATGACACAGCTAAACACAGAAAATAAGGAATCCTATTTAGTTTCCAAGCCCTAGAAGTCCTTCAAAACAAAGTTTATATATACGTAAAAACACTGATCAAAATGAAGTTACCAGTTAAGACCAAATAAAGATCAGGCCAATGCCTCTCCATAATAAAGGCTGCAGAGGCCAGGAGATGGAATGGATATGACATGCGGGCATTTGTGTCTTTAGCAAGTGAGGGGTCATCATTTACAGAAACACTGCATCTACTGCTATAGAGCTGGAATGAAAGGGGCCACCTCGCCGTTATTTCAGGAAGCTAATGTGTTTTGGCTCAGAAAAAAAATGTTAGCCTGGCCTAATATATTGGACCTTTATTTTGATATATTCTTTCTTCTTCCTAAAGAGTTATTGAACCATCAACTTACTTTCCATATTTCTAAAATGTCCTGTAGTTGATACATTTTCTACTAAAGTTGAAAATACACGACCCTGAGTTGATTTGAGTTTCAGATAAATAGTGAATCATTTTTTGGTATAAGTATGACCCATGTAATATTTGGATATACTAAAAAATAATTTCTTGTTTATCTGGAATTCCAATTTAACTGGGCCTCTTGTAGTTTATTTTCTAAGTCTGGCTACCCTAAATATGATAATACTTGGGAAAACTACATAAACTTTTTTTAGTAGCACTTTTTCCTTTTCTTTGTAATAAGAGAAGTTGTAGGTTTATAGAAAAAATTATGCAGAAAATACAGAATTTGCGTGTATACCCCCTCACACACACACAATTTTCCTTTTATTAATGATTTGCATGAGTGTGGTTTCTTTGTTACAATTGATGACGCAATATTATTATAATTATATCATTAACCACACTCCATAATTTAAATTAGTATTTACTGTTTTTTGTTGTGCTGTTCTATGTTTATCTTAAAAAGTATTCTAGTAACATATATATAGCCTAAAATTTCTCCTTTTAACTGTATTCAAATATATAATTCATTGCTGTTAATTACATTCACAATGTTGTGCTACCGTCACTACCTTCCATTACGGAAACTTTTCCATCACACCAAACAGAAACTCTATACCAATTTACCATTAACTCCCCATTTTCTAACCTTCTCCAGCCCCAGGTGACCTGTATTCTGGTTTCTGACTCTATGAAATTTTCTGATCATTTCATATCAGTGAGATCATACATTGTTTGTTGTTTTTTTATCATGTCTGGCTTATTTCATGTAACATGTGTTCCAGATTCATCAATATTGTTGCATACATTGCAACTTCATTCTTTTTCATGGTTGAATAACATTCCATTGCATACCACATTGTGCGTATCCATTAATCTGTTGATGGATGTTTGGGTTACTTTCATCTTTTGACAATTGTGAATGATGCTGCTAAGAACATCAGTGTGTAAATATCTGTTTGAGTTCCTGCTTTCAATTATTTGGGGTATATACCCAGAAGTGAGATTGCCAGATCATATGGTAATTTTATGCTTAATTTTCTGAGGAATTCTATACAAACTATTTTCCACAGTGGCTACACCATTTTGCATTTCCACCAACAGTGAACAAGGGTTCCTATTTCTCCATATCTTCTCTAAAACTTCCTTTACTTTTTTTTTAGGTCAATTTAACAAGAATTTACTGCACAGTTTTGCCAATATGGCAGACAATGTCAACCAATTTAACATTTTTATTTTTACCAACAACCTGGGACAGAAGGTTTCATTCTTCCCATACTATATTCAGCTTTTTTGTAAAGAATTTATGTGGCAAACTGGAATATAACTAAGATCTCTTGATTATACTTGGAGTGCACTTTCTATTACAATCTAATTGATTGTCCTTTAATTGTTTAAGAAAAAACTATAATTACTTGCTTTGCGAAGCCATTTTCATTTTGTTGCTGTCATGGCTTCAGTTGATATTATTAAATAGTAAAAGTCATAAAGCACACACCTGAAAACCAACTTCCTCTGCCCTTCTTCCTCAAACTCCTCAGTAGTTACTACTCTTCTAGTTGAAAATTTAAAAAGAATTATTACGAATAGATGCTTCTAACCAGTCCCAAAGAAAGGTGTGGTCCAGACATAGTCAGTTTTTTTTTTACTTGAAGGCATACTTTCCCAAAAATTGGCCTTGCCTTAACCCTTCATCCCACCTCTATTAGAGGAATAGCAGCTTACATTTGCATAGCATGAAATTTTGATCAGGTATACTGGCATTCTGATTGTGAGCTCAAAATTGTACAAAGGGCATTAGAGCTGAAGTCAGGTCAACAAAGATTGTATTGGATTTGAAACACTAAGAAGCAAAGTGACCGTAAGCAAATTCTTCATGCTTAAGAAAAAAATTTTCAGGCCCCTTCCACTTCTCACTTTCAATGATTCATTTTTAATGTCTTCTATTTCCTGACTGATCTTCTGTATTTGTGTTCCCACCATTATTGGAAGTAGTGTATTATAAGTCTCCTACTATTAATGTGGAGCAGATTATTTCTTTCTTCAAGTCTGTCAGTATTTGCTTCATATAATATGGAACTCTGCTGTTAGAATCACTTATTTTTATAAATGTTATGTTTTCTTGTTGAATTAACATCTTTATCAGTATACAGTGACCACCTTTGTCCCTTGTAACAGTTAACCATTTTTCACTTAAAGTCTATTTTATTGTATATTACTATAGCTACCCCTGCTCCTTTCTGGTTCTATTTGCATGGTATATTTTTTCTATCCTTTCACTTTCAACCTACTTGGATCTTTGAATTTAAGGTGAGTTCTCTTGTAAACAGCATATAGTTGAGTCATGATTTTTATCCATTCTGTCAAACTCTGCCTTTTGACTGAGAGTTCAATCCATTTACATTTAAAGTAACTACTGATAATGAAGGAATTTCTTCTGCCATTTTGCTTTTTGGTCTTTGTATGTCTTATATTGTTTCTGTCCCTCAATTTTTCATTAATGCTTACTTTCAAATTTATTTTATTTTTTTATTGTAACATTTTGAGTCCCTTCTCATTTCTTTCAGTATATATGTGTATATATATGTTTTTTCCTTTGTACTATCATGGAGATTAAATTTAACATCTTAAATCTGTAACAGTCACATTTTTGTAACAAGATAGCATCAATAGCATATGCTTATCCTGTTCCTATAGCCTTCCATCCTCTCATTTTTTACTGTACTTGTTACAAATAATATCTTTATACATTGTCTGTCCAAAGCCAGAGATTTATCAATACATTTTATGCATTTGCCATTTAGAAGCTGTAAGAACTAAAAAGTGGAATTACACACTAAAAAATATAGGAAATTGTCCTGTCATTTTAAATACACAGATGGTTACTTTTCCTGGAGGTCTTTATTTCTTTATGCCACTTTTATCCACTCTCTACTGTCCTTTCCTTTCATTTTGAAGAATTCCCCTTAGCTTTGTTTGTAAGGCAGGTCTAGTGGCAACACACTCTCTCAACTTTGGTTTATCTGGGAATGTCTTAATCTCATCTTAATTTTTGACAGACAGTCTCACCAGATATAAAATTCCTGGCTGGCGATAGTTTTCTTTCAGCTCTTTAAATATTTTGTCCTATTTCTTTCTTGTCTCTGTGCATCCTGATGAGAAATTGGCACAAAATTTATTGGGATTCCATTGTATATAACACATTGTTTTTATCTTGCAGCCTTCAGAACTCTCTCCATGCTCATGGCATTCAACAGTTTTACTACTATGTAGTGGGAGTGGTTCTCTTCCAATTTATCCTGTTTGGGGTTCATTGGACTCCTTAAATATGTATATTCATGTCTTTCATTAAATTTGTTACGTTTTCCACCATTATTACTTCGAATATTCCTTCTGCCCCTTTCTCCTTTTTCTCCTTCTAGGACTTCCATAACGTGTTTATTGGTATATGTGATGGTGTTCCACAGTTCTCTTGGTCAATAATCACTTTTTTTTTCATACTTTTTTCTTTCTGTTCCTCAGCCTGAATCATTTCAGTTGTCATGTTTTAAAGTTCACTGATTCTGTCTTCCACCAGTTCCAATTTGCTATTAAAACCCTCTAGGGAATATTTCATTTCAGTTATTGTAGTCTTCAACTATACTACTTCTGTTGGGTTCCATTTAAAAATTTCTCTTTATTGAGATTTTTATATTCTTCATTCATCACTGTCCTTATATCCTTTAGTTCTGTCACTATATTTCCCTTTATCTTCTTGAGCATATTGAGGATTATTTTTATGAAATGTTTGTCCAGCATATCAAAGCCTAGTCTTCTATATTGTTGGCTCCTGAATTTTTATCTTATTCCTTTATATGAGTCATCATTTCCCATTTCTTTGTCTTGTAATATTTTGTCATACACTGTACATTTTAATATTTTAAACTAACTCTGTGATTTAGTCCCTTAGCTCTCTGTTCTTTAAATTTAGGTCAAGCTAGTGATATGCCAATGATTTCCTTGAGTCTAAGGAACTAACAGAAACAAACAAACCAATACAAAAAAAACAAATCATGATACATGATGATACACAATGGCCTATATCATCATGTATCATGCAGAACTGTGTGGGGGGAAAGAGGATGGTCTACAGTCTGAACTGTGGTCCATGCTTGGTGGCAAAGCCCCAAAATGTATATATCTATTACAGGTGATGTGCCACACTGATGAAGGATGTATATGTGGGAGGTTGTGGGAGGTGCGGAAGGTGGGGCATATGGGTAACCCTAAAATTCCTGTGTAACATTTATGTAATTGATGTATCCTAAAAAAAATTGATTAAAAATAGAAAAAATTAAATAAAATAAAATATAAATAAGAAAAACAAACAAACAAATCAAACAAACCAAAAAACAAACAAACAAAAAACACCTTTCACAGCCTTTGAAAATTGGCTGGCTCTGCAGTGGCTGGTTTTCTCCTTTAGTATTTAATCCTCTTAAAAGGAAGATTTACCTGAAGTGAATGTGTGTGAATCTCAGTGTCTTCCCATCTTTTTTGAGCCTAAATCTTGTCCTGGACTGGGCTTGCTTGTGGTCTTGGGAATCCTCCCCCCCATTTACAAAAATTTGAATGTATGTCCCTTCTGCTCCCAATGATACTTTCCCCCTTCTGGGTACTCTACTATATGACTTAATTGTTTCCCACACTGCTTTAGCTGTCTGCAACTGCTTTTGCCTGAAGGGAAATTTCTAGAAGGAGAGTTAGAGTTGAGTGTCCTGGTTCAGTTATTCAGGCTGCCACCTAAAAGATTGAGGTCAAAATACAGTCACCACAGGATGCATATAGGAATTAATCTGCTCCCTCTGAATAGGGCCAGTGACCCACAATGGGAGTTCAGGCTGGCACCACACAACACAGAGGCTAGCAAATATGCCATGAGGTTCTCTGACTGTTTTTCAAAGTCACATTTTCTTTATTCAGTACTCACCCAGTACATACTCTTTTAAAGTCTATGTTTATGTTAGCAAACCCTATCACTCTCTCCTTACCTTTCCTGATTGGTTATGAAAAATAGGGATACCATTTGTACATAATTGATGAAAATAGTATTTCTATTTCCCTCTGTCCCTGGCATCCCTAAAGAACTACTTATTTTTACTTCCTATGATTCAGATCTCTTTAGCAGAACTAGTTGATGTGGACAACACTGTCTTCTGTAGCTGCAAGGTACAAAGACAGGAGGAGTTCATTTGACCTCTTCACTAACCATAGCTGTCAATGTATTTCTACTTCATTTATTTTCATTCCCTAAAGTCACAGTATAAATAAAACAAACTTCAGTAATTATATGACAGTGGGTACAGAGAAAGGGACATTATTTGGAGCATTAAAAATATTGTAATCAATGGGACTTCTTAATTATGTGATTCAATTATTTTTAAACATCTGGTGGCCATGTGTGGTCATAGACTTAGGTAGAACCACATTTCCAGAATTTGGGAGGTGGGAGGGGGGTGTTCATAGAGGCCTGTGATCTTTCTTTCTTGGAAGAACTGTTTTTAAATAGTAATTAGTGATTTCTGAGTATGCAAATTTGTGATATTAAAGTCTTTTGCATTTGCAAACAAAGATATTTCTTTTCATAGGTGTTTAGAAATCCTTGTCTAGAAAGATCTTTTATCCTTAATGTTATCTGACTGGATCTGTTCCTTGATGTATTCATCTATTTTTTACAAAGAATTATTTACAGGCTCATTTTCTCATTTGTAAAGTGAAGATAACAGTACTTACTTCTTTTAGTTGTTATTAGGATTAGAAGAGATGAATGTCAAAATTCCTACCTTATTTCTGATCCACAATGGTTTAGTACATTGACATTAGTTCACCAAATGCATCCTGATGTGCTACTTATAATGTTTTACAATTTAATTATTAACATGCTTCCTAGATAAAGTTAAATGTACAACTAACTATTCTTGCATCCACATAGAAAGTTGGATTCTGCTATTCACTGGGTTATTTTTGAAGGATAGTTGTTATCATCTTAGTATCAGTACACATTTGTCCTATTGGACATTATGTCTTTTGTTCATTTATTTGTTATTTTGGGTTGTTAAACTTCTTTACCAAATTCAGTATCATTTATAAACATTCCACCATCAAATTTAAATAGCTTTAAATTTCTTTAACTGATGAAACTTTAAATTGGAATCAGTCTGAACCTTGCATAATTGTTACCCTTTTTGGGTCATAAAAATTAAACCCTTTCCAAAGAACCTCTCTGTAGATGTTTGAAAAATTTCATATGTCTACATTAAAAGCATTGTGTATGGGAGGTAATTGGCTTCCAGGGGTGACCTGATTTAGTATAAGAAGTAAATCATTAATAAAAAAGACTAACCAAAAAAATCACATCTCTCCTAAAAACATTGGCAGCCTGAAAAATGTAGGTTTGTTCATAATGAAAACATAGCAAACTTTTTCTGTAGTATGAGCTTCTTACAAACTTTCACCTCTGGTAAAAGGAATAAATATATCTTAAAATTATATGTAAAGCAAACTTTTATTGTGATGGAGAAGGAAAACAAAACAAGCAAACAAACAACAACCAAAAAAACCAAAAAGGCCCCAAGTAGCAGAAAGCTTAAAAAAAAAGAGAGGAAAGCTAATGAGCTTCCTATGAACTCATTTACATCTTAATTAATTAACAAAAATTTCTGTTTTTGAAGTATCACTGTCTGCTACAGTAACCATGTCTTATGACTTCATGCAATTACTCAAAATATATTTCATAACCATTGTAGAACACTGAAACTTAAAGTTAGAACTTATCTTTTAAAAAAATAAGGTAGATACACAATATATAAATATTGGTGAGATGCATATAACCTCAGAACTCAGGTTTCATAAATATATGAGTGTGATATAAATATATAATGTGAAATATGAGTGTGGGTAAAATTGCATATATAAGACTGTTTTTCGTTGAAGCTGAACAAATGTAGGTTAATACTACAAAATGTTAATATCAGGTGAAAAAAAACATTATACTAAGCGAAGGAGACCAAACACAGAGTACTACATATTGTATGATTCCATTTATATAAAATGTAAATATAAATCAATTTATAAAGATCAAATTAAATTAGTGGTTATGTAGGGCTGAAAGGGAATGCTAAGGGGTGTGGAGCCTTTCTTTTTGGAGTAATGAAAGTGTTCTAAAATATTTGAGATGATGAATGTGCAACATTGTGATTATACTAGAAGCCATTGATTATACCCTTTGAATAGGTCATATGCTATGTAAATATGTCTCAGTAAAACTGCTTAGTGAACAAATAAATAATTGTGCAAGAATGGCCAGAAACAGCAGCTATGTATAGCAGGGGAAACAGAGAGATTGAGGGGTGAGAAGTTTTCTTGTTTGTATGTCTTTTTTTTTGTTTATTATTATTATTTTGAAATAATGAAAATGTTTTAACAATGATCGATGTGATGAATGCACAACTATGTGATTATACCAATTACCATTGATTGCACACTTTGTATAAATTGTATACTTTATTAATATATATCAATAAAATTGATTTGTTTTAAAAATATGAGTGTGAAAATGCACTGAAATAGAACAGAATGTTATAAAATGCAACCTAAGTTAAAACATTTGTTCTTCGTCCAAATGCAGTAGATATCAGGTGTGTAATCATAAGATCTTTAAAATATTCAGGGGCAGAAACAATTTACTAAACTTGGTCAAACAAAAGGTGTGAGCGATTACTTCATACCATACTTCCTGGAATGGTAACTGATTAAAAAAAATGGGGAGGAAGTATATTTTCTCTTTCTACAGAATCAATATTAAAAGCTAACAAAAAACCCTAGCTGCCTCAGCATTACAGCTAAACAATGCAGCAGGCACTGCTTTTGTGGATATGAATTATAAAAATTTGGGCCTAGTATTGGCCAAACCTGTTAGAGATACTGTTCTACCCTTACCTTTAGGCCTGTGAAGTCAGAAGGGAGTATATCATCATGAATATGTTTGAGATTTCAGGGGGAAGACCAATGATTAATGTATCCAAATGACTTATTAAATAAGGAATTATTTTGAAATAAGGCTTAAAGCCAAGAAATTGAAGAGCAAGGAAGGATGTGTGTAAAAGAAAGCAGATAGCATTAAATGGGTGAGTGGAGTGCAGTCTGGTATAGCATGTACAGGAGCAAGTGTTCCTGTGTGTAACATGATGATTAAGAACATGAACTTTGGATTTAAACATGGCTAGTTTTAAAACCTGGCTCTTCCCTTTACTAACTGGGAGCAATCTCAAGTGTTCTAGGAGGTTCATCTGTGTAACAGAGGTGATGAGAGCACCTGTCTCAAAGGTTTTTACATCATGAAGTGAGATCATGCATGCAGAGTTCATAGCACTCATTAAAAGAATAAGGAATGGCAACTCTTTCTATTTCATGGGTG
>PVKH010038810.1:0-11073 GCA_004027955.1 Chaetophractus vellerosus | reverse complement strand
AAAAAAATCTTTAAAAAAAAAAAAAAAGAGATCACATCTAAGTAAAGAAGGTCAATTTTAAAATCTATGAGAAGCTACTGAAATTCATTTTAAAAACTGGTCAAAAAAGACCATTTTCTATGGTAATTCTAACTATTTAGTGCAAATGCAACAGTAAAACAATATTCTCCCCCTTTCTCTCACATTTAGAAATAGAACATTCAGGATGTTTTGATACTAGTACACTGAATATTATTCAGTGAAGGCTTCCAAAACATGTTACAATATTTTTGCAGCTGACTGTGACTTTGGAGAAGAAGCACACACTGATTCCAAAAGAACAGAGACTATGTTAGACCACCGACTACTACAGCTCTTTGCAGTGTTGCAATACCTGAAATATCTGTGTGTTGTTTTCTTCCTAAGCAGCTAATATAGAGAGGATCCAGACCACTCAACATATTTATGGTTCCAGCTGTTTTCTATATTTTCAGGCACTCAGGATTAGCTTGTGAGTAGAGCAGCCTTCTTTCGGAAATCTTTCAGTAAGGATAAAAAAGTGCTAAACTGTATAGTTGATGCAAATTCTATTCTTAAGGTAACAACCACTAAAGCGTAAATTAATGTCTTTGCATTAGTAGAATGAAGTTCCTAATTTGACCTTCTTAACTGCCACTGAGCAGAAGTCTCTCATGAGGTTTCCTCGTGGAGGAAACACTAATACCACAGTGAGTATGGCCCAGGCCCGCATTGCCCATGAGTTACTCTGTGAATATATAAGGCCCCATATAATTATAAGCCAGAGCAGACAGAGACAAGGACATGGGCAGGGGTGTACAGAGGGAGGGGAGTCTGTGACTAGGTAGCAGAGCAGCTGAAGAAGGAGGCTGTTCTAGGTGATTAGCTTGATTACATGAAGCACAGGAGTGGTCCCAGGAATTACCAGTAGAAATGGACACAGAGAATAATGACAGATTCAAGTGTTTCTTTAAGCAGTAATTGAACTGTCTAGTTGTAATTATGGTGAACTAGTCTTCATTGTCTAAATTTAAAATACATTTCTGCATTTCGAATGAAATGTGAAAGTCTTATTCTCTCTTTCCTACCAATTGTGCTTCTTATAAGTATATCATTAAATTGCTGATGACTAAAGTGCAATTCTGAGTAAGAAAATGCATGACCAGAATTATAAATGATGACCACATGAATGACCTATTAAGGCTCATCCCCTACAACAAGTAAAGCACCAAATTTGACCAAGGTTGTATTACAGCAGGATAAAATCAAATGAACTAGAGAAAAAGCAAATAGGTATTGTGCAAATTTGGGTTTACAGCTAAGACTGTGAAATTATAAGCATTCCATCTGCTCACCAGCTGTGGTCCCTAATCCTCTTTAATAACTTCAGCTTGCACGACTCCATGAGAATCCAAGCCTCTTCCAAATTTCACTTTACATTAGTTGCCAGGATTGATTTTTTGACACCAGTCTCCAGTGGATAAAGTTGACTTCACTGGCAGGTGTTAATTTTCAAGGCAGTGAAAGGGAAGTGGGAGGTGAGTCTAAGAGTGGGAAGAAAGAAATTAAGACGGTTCTAAGGTCATTACACTGACTCTTAAGAGTGCTACACTCTCCAGCAAAGTCCAATGGCTCAAGCAGAGAATACTGGAGTAAACAGGGATTTAAAATTCCCTAAACCATGTAAAAAGCAACATCTAAAATAAAAGTTGTGTCCAGTTCTGTCTAGAATGAGGCTGTGTCCTTTTGTCTCCACTGCCACCCATTCGCTCAGTGATGGAGATCACCGACCAGAAACAGGGTCCTGGCGCTATGAGCTACTCCCCTCCATTGGAAAGCTCAATTGGTTTGCCCTTACAGATTTAAGGCAGTTTCTAGATAGGATCCGCAATGGGTGTTCATCAATGTCTAATTAAGGGGTGAAAAAGGTGTTCTACTAAATACACAAATTTTATTAAAGTTGTATGCAGGGCTCATGGCACTATGTTTTATTACCTTTCAATTCCAACATGCTTTTCTGCCCCCATCCTTACATAATTATTCTATAGAGTAAGAGATGGAGTAACTCCTTTCTTAAGCTTGGTGACAACCTGGTTTCCAGTCAAATACAGGTTTAAAATATCACTTCTATTTTTAGTTCAGACTTCTGGAATCTTTTGACAAAAAAAACCCACACAGAATTAGAGGTCTCTGCATAAACCCTATGGTGATATGAACAATATTACTGATATGAATCAGTAAGGTCTAATATTGGCTTGCTTTCAAACGTGTTCTACCAAAACAAGCACATATTCCAGGCTATGTAAGACAAAGACTTCCTCTACTAGAATGCTATAATTAGGTGGGTTTTCTAAAGCAAGATGGCAAAGTCCACATTAGTTTCAAAATGTTAGTGTATTAACTGGTAGAGAACACTTTCCGAGTAATACAAAAGACATTATTCCATTTCTTTACAGATGCTTTTATAAAAGTCCTAAGGGAATCAGAATCACTGAGAGTCATTGTCTGAAAAAGATCCTCAAACTATGGAGGAAAATCAAGAGTTTAAAACGAAAGGTTGAATCAGTATCCATTAATATTCCAAAATAAGTCTGCTACCAAACGGTCAAGAATATCTGAGTAAAGTTTTAATTCCTATGACTTATACAAACTTCAATGAAAACTGGATGGGGGAAAATGAAAAATCCAGATTCAATGTAAGGGTAAAGCCAATGGTAGTAGAAGTAATAATGAACAGCCAAAAGTGAGTCTGCCACCCCAACAGCATTCTCATTGAACAAGCATGGGGGGGGGGCAGTGATGACAGCTTATTATATTTATTTGGCAGGAAAGAAATACAAAATTTCATTCATAGAAAAAGCCTTCGGCAAGCAGATGTGGCTCAGGCAATTGGGCTCCCGCCTACCACATGGGAGGTCCTGGGTTTGGTTCCCAGTGCCTCCTGGAGAAGATGAGCAAGACAGCGAGCTGGCACAAGGAGCTGACACAACAAGATGATGCAACACACAGACACAGAGGAAAGAAAATAAGACACAACAAAACAGGGAGCTGAGGTGGCTCAAGTGATTGGGCGCCTCTTTCCCAAGTGGGAGGTCTCAGGTTCGGTTCCCGGTGCCTCCTAAAGAGAAGACAGCAGAAACAGAGAGCACACAGCAAATGGACACAGAGCACAGACAGCAAATGCAAACAAGATGGGGGGGGGAGGGGTATGCATAAATAAATCTTTAAGAAAAAAGAAAAACCTTCATCCATGAGGCTGAAATAGCTTGAAAATAAAATTCTTACCTGGCAGTTTAGTTCCTCAAAAAAGTATTTCATGCCTATTGTGCTACATGCTGTGCAATACTGGCATTCAAACATGGATAAAAAACTATCTGATAACTCTTTCTAGCTACAATGGAATTCTGTAATTTAATCTAAACCTTACAAAATGAAAATTTAAAAATAAAAAACAATTTCAGTAATTCCTTTTATCTATAGAAGATGTTTGGAAGTCACCTTGGGTAAGCTGTGCACTTGAAATTCTGGCAACTCCTATGTGTTTCCAGTACATTTAAGAAGTGAAATCTAGTGGGACATATATGAATGAGCATAGTGAGGTAGGACAGCTAGTGGTGGGTGTCATGAAGAAGATAAAAAAGGGTGCTATGATGGAGTAAGCAAAGAAGGCCTCTCTGTCCCTGAAACGTTCAGGCTAGGAAAGGAACGATAAGGAGACCCCATCATACAATGAGTGAAAAAACTTTCTCTAAGTAGAAGGAACAGAAAGGGTAAAGACATTAGGGCAGTAAGTGCCTGGCATGTCAAGAGTCCTAGAAAGGTAGGCTGTAGGTACAGGAGCAGAAAGAGAAAAAGCTGAAACTACAGAGTTGGGCAGCAGTGAGATGATGCAGATTTTGATATCCGGGTAAGGGGTTTGTACTTTATGCTAAATTCAAAATGAAAACATGAAGATTTTCAAGGTCCCTCTGGCTGCTGTGTAAAGAGTGAATGTAAAAGGGGACAAAAGTTAAATGAGAAAGAGCAGCTGAGGGGAAAAAAAACTATTTTATACACTTAAGCTCTACGAAAGCACATGGGCACATGCATGTACACACACATATATACAAATACTAAAAAACAAGCACTAGAGAAAATTTAGGAAAAGGATCACATCTAATGAAAAAGGTCTTGGATATAATGAAACTACTTAATTGTTTCACAACAATGTGATTTTCTAAACCCAAGTTTTAGTCTATGGTATTAATATGTGGGAAGATTTGCAATTCAAGTATATATTCAATAAAATATCCCATGAAAAAACTAGGTTTTGTGAAACATTTGCTCTATAATCAAAAGAACTGAGAATAGGAAAAAGTTGTGAATTACAATATGAGTGCTTCATCGTATTCTGAAGTTATGTGAAGTTATGCTTGATTCGAATACTGCTGACATCCGGGATATATAGTGTGGACCATAACATCCTTCTAGGTAAAAAATAATACCAGTGCTGTAAAGTCCTTTAAGATTTCAATGAACGTTGCAGAACTTCTCCCCCCACCCCAAAAAACTAAATTCTACTAAATGGAAAACATTATTTCAGTCTCTAGACCTGTTCTCAAATATTAAAACAACCTACCAGACACTTAAATAGTTTTTTTTCCAATTCTTCTATTTTTTTTTTTTTTCATTTAAATTGGTTCCAAAAGAAACTGGCAGTATGGTATATGCTCTAAGTGACTGATATTCTTATGGAAAAAAACACATAAGCAGCTATAAACTCTAAAGGCTCATGACTACGTGTTGAGCTAAGTGGCTTAAATTACACAACTTTAAAAATTCATTCAAAGTAAGGTGAGGAAACCCTTCTGCAGACTTAATGTTAGATATTGTCCCCTCAGCTTTCTTCCACGTTTACCAAAATCCTCACAGCATCACTGGAACTGATTATATGACAAAAACAAGCATGTCTGATACAGCCTGACCCTGGCCACAGGGAGGACTGTTAGCGACATGACTCAGGCTTCATCCCTGATTGCTCAATTTCCCACTTACAGAACTGTCACGGTTTTGTACCTACATCCTTCTCCTAAGTATCATCTTGCCTGATACAGTCTAATCAACCTGAGTTTTCATGTCAAGGTGATGCAAACAGAACAGGAAGAGATTTGAAGATGCTGGCCCTGAAGATTAAGTGATGTGGCCATAAGCCAAGAAATTGCAGACAGACACCAGAAGGTGGCAGAGGCAAGAACAGGGCCTTCCCTAGAGCTTCCAGAAGGAGCATGGTCTGCTAAACCTTCAGCCCAGTGAAACTGATTTTGGACTTCTGGCCCCCAGAATTGTGAGAGAATAAATTTCTGTTGTTTTAAACTAACAACTTTGTGCCAATTTGTTACAGAAGCCCAAGGAAACAAATACACCCACCTGACAGACCTATGTTTCATTGCTAACCCTCCAAGGACAGTGGTAATTTAAATATTAATAGAAAGGGAGAGCAAAAAATGAGTCAAATTAAAGGAATTGAGCTCATTCTGTGTGGTGCTGGAGTTGATCACAAGCTTTTACTTTTAACCCTTTCTCCTACTAAGATAGTACTGAAATTTGCTATTGAATCTGAGGGTCTGAAAATGAGGGTTTGGAGACAGCCACGCTATTATTCTAAATTTAGCACAGGGATAAAAAGGATTGAGAATACTGACATTTACTCCTGCTCAAGCAAAATTTCCTTCTCACAGAAACTAATGCCAATCTTATGCTTTTTCTTTTGCTTTCCCATTTTTCCCATCTTGTGCATTAATGATCAAGAAATGCTGAGGGAACATCTGCTCGCAGCAATGTATCAGAAAGGCAAATAAGTTTTCTATTAAGTCTGATGGTAGAAATGTTCTTTTAATAGCTGATACTATGTACAGTTTCCATAAATCTAGACTTGAAGATATTCACTAAGACTTAATGAAATTTAGTAAAACTGAAAAATTCTAAACAAGAGTGTAATGGTTTGACAGTTTTATATAATTATGAATTCCAAAAATATAAATTGAATCATGCTTGTAAACTGATCTGTTAATGTGGGCATGATTAGGTTATGATTAGGGTGTTAACTGGGCCACGGTCAGTAGGGCATTGAGCCCCGCCCCTCAGGGGGTGTGGTCTCAAGTATAAAAGGTAAGGCAAAAGACAAAGGGAGAAGATTTAAGAAGCAGATTTTTGAGAAGCAGTTCTGATGTTGGAGAGGGCCGTTCACCTGATAGTCTATAGCTGACCTTGTGGAGGAAGCATTAAGCCCGGAGAGAAATGCAGCCCCGGGAAGAGAGGAACCCAAAGGCCTGAACTCTGGCAAACGTTGGCAGCTGTCTTGCTCCAACATGTGTCAATGGACTTTGGTGAGGGAAGAAACTTATGCTTTGTGGCCTGGTAACTGTAAGCTTCTACCCCAAATAAATACCCTTTATAAAGACCAACCAATTATTGGAATAATTACAAAGGCACCCCTTTGGCTGACTAATACAAAGAGTTTACACAAATTTTCCTTGGGAAAAGGCAATTTTCCGGGAACAAAACCATGATCTAAATAAAGTATAATTAGCTTAATTGTCACCTATGGTTACTTCTTATCTGGGAATAGCTTGTTTTCAGGTTTGGTATCTCATTCACCAGCATTAATCAATAGGAATCTAACAAGGTTTCAAGTAAACAACTTGGATACTGTGATTTTATTTCACTTAATTCCTTGATATCTTTATTAAACCCAGAATCAATGATTCACCGCTGCCCCCTAAAATTCCTTTTGATATGCTGCCTGTAAAAAATATGCTATCAGAACTGAGAAGATGACAGATTAGAGAGACATAGGATTCACTTCTCTCCCAGAAAAATAACAAGAAGGGAAGAAACGGCTAGAATTAAATTTCTAGGGTTTAGGATACCTGGGGAAGGCTGGACATCCCCCAGAAGAAAGAGGAACAAGGGGAAAATAATTTCAACAGAAAGTCGGAAAATAGAAGCTGCAGCTGAACCCCCAGCACTCTTCCTCCCACCCAACCAGCAGACAATTTTGAATTCTCCAGCCTCAGGCCAGTGGCTGCAGAAGGGCCCACAGGGATTCACCTCCCCAGGAAATGGGAGAAAGAGGGATGCAGCCTAAGGCTGATTCAGGTTTTGGCCAACAAAACCGGTCTGCTATGTCCCATGAGCCCTTCCAGGCTTGGTGAGGCCACACTATTGTTTGCCTTGGGAGCAGGTAAGGGACTAAAGAGATCTGACCTCCTCAATCACCCTCTCTCCTGACCAGGATTGGTTGTTGAGGACTCAGAGGGGAGTGGAATTATTTATTACCTGGGAAAAGAGAGGGGGGCTGCTAGTAAAAGTTGGAGAGCAGCCTCTGAGAAAAGTTTAAATTCTGACACTCTGAATTACCTAGAGGCAGGATTCTCTGACATTATTGCTCTTGGGGTTGCGGTGAACACACTCCGACTAGACTTTGAACTGAAAGGGCTGCTGAAGTGCACCATCTGCTTGCAGACCAATGAAGTGCAAGTGAGGAAATTAAAAGTAAATAAATGAGAGGGGTTTTTGCCAGCCTTTATAGCCTCCCTCTCCAAGGCCCTTGGAAGCAGGTCTGCAACCCATTACTGTCTCCATGTCCCAGATTTGAGCAACAAACAGGGATAAAGCTAGAGACCTAGAAAAGGTTGGAACAAGAATCAAAGAACAGCAATAACACAGTCTTCCCTACAAGAGAGAAAAGAATTTTAAAAATTGAGCAGGAGCTCAGGGAACTGAAGGATAACACAAAGCACAAAAACATACATGCCATGGGAGTTCCAGAAGGAGAAGAGAAGGGAAAAGGGGCAGGAAGAGTATCTGAGGAAATAATAGCTGAAAATTTACCAACTCTCATGAAAGAAATGAATATACATGTCCAAGATGCACAGCATACTCCAATCAGTAAATGCAAACAGACCTACTCCAAGACACATACTACTCAGGATGTCACACATCAAAGATGAAGAGAAAATTTTGAGAGCAGCAAGGGAAAAGCAAACCATCACATACAAGGAATGCCCAGGAAGACTTAGTGCAGATTCCTCAACAGAAACCGTGGAGGTGAGATTACAGTGGTATGATATAATTAGGATACTGAAAGAGAAAAACTGCCAGCTGAGCATTCTTTATCCAGCAAAATTCTCCTTCAAATATGGAGGTAAGTTTAAAACATTAACAAACAAACACAAACTAAGGGTTCGTAAAAAAGCAATCCACCTTTACAAGAAGTATTAAAGGAAGCCTTACATCCAAACAGGAAAGAGAGACTTGGAGGAGATCATAGAGGGCAACAGCTAGCAAAAAGGAGAATCAAAAGGGAAAAAAGACAGATGAAAAATAAGATATGACATATGAAAACCAAAGAATAAAATGGTAGAAGTAAATAATGCATTTATAGTAGTATCATTGAATGTGACTGGATTAAACTCCCCAATCCAAAGATAGGCTGACAGAATGGATTAAAAAAAACATGAGCCATCCATATGTTGCCTACAAGAGACAGGAGATTCATCTTAGACCCAGGGGTAAAAACCAACTGAAAGTGAAAGGTTGGACAAAGCTCCTCCACCTAAACAGTAACCAAAAAAAGAGCACAGGTAGCTATACTTACATCAGACAAAACAGACTTTAAATGCAAAAAAATTATAAGAGATACAGAAGGCCATTATATATTAATAAAAGGGACAATCTACCAGGAAGAAATAATAGTCAAAAACATCTATGCACCTAATCAGAGTGCCCCAAAACACATTAGGCAAACTCTGGCAACAGTGAAGGGAGAGACATCATTACAATAATAATTGGAGACTTCAACACACCACTCACATCACTAGAAAGAACTAGACAGAAGATCAACATGGAAACAGAGAGCTTGAACAATATGATAAATGAGTTGGACCTGAAAGAACATTGCACCCCAAATCAGCAGGTTATACATTCTTCTCAAGTGCTCATGGATCTTTCTCCAGGATATACCACACATTAGGCCACAACACAATTCTCAATAAATTTAAGAGACTGAAATTATACAAAGTACCTTCCTGGAACATAAGGGAATGAAACTGGAAACCAACAACAGACGGGAAAGGGGGAAATTTATAAATGTGCGGAGGCTAAACAACAGACTCATAAATAATCAGTGTGTCAAAGAAGAAATTGTAAGAGAAATTAGTAAATATATTGAGTCAAATGAAAACAAGAACACAACTTATCAAAACGTATGGGATACAGTGAAGGCAGTGCTGAGAGGGAAATCTATAACCCTAAATGTCTATATTAAAAAAGAAGAAGGAGCTAAAATCAAAGACCTAACAGAACAACTGGCACAACCATTCACAAAGCAAGCAGAAGGAAAGAAATAATAAAGATTAGCACAGAAATAAATGAAATTGAGAACAACAACAACAAAAATAGAGAAAATCAATAAAATCAAAAGCTGGTTCTTTGAGATCAATAAAACTGACAAACCCTTAGCTAGACTAACAAAGGAAAAAAGAGAGAAGATGCACATAAATAAAATCAGTAATGAAAGGGGTTAAGTTACATCAGACCTCACTGAAATGATCTTATGAGAAACTGTATGTCAACAAACTAGAGAACCTAGATGAAAAGGACAATTTCCTAGAAATGCGTAAACAATCTACACTGACGCCACAAGAAATACAAGGACTCAACAAACCAATCACATTTAAAGAGACTGAATTAGTTATCAAAAATCTTCCAACAAAGCCCAAGACCAGATGTCTTCACAGGTGAATTCTACCAAACATTTCGAGAAGAATTAACACCAATCCTGTTTAATCTCTTCCAAAAAATTGAAAAGGGAAAATTACCCAACACATTTTATGAAGCCAACATCAACCTAAAACCAAAGCCAGATAAAGATACTACAAGAAAAGAAAACTACAGACCAATCTCTCTAATAGGCATTCATGCAAAAATTCTCAACAAAATACTTGAAAATAGAATCTGACAGCATATCAAAAGACTTATACATCATGACCAAGAGGGATTATTTATTCCTGGTATGCAAGAGTGGTTCAACATAAGAAAATCAATTAATGTCATATACCACATTAACAAATTGAAGGAAAAAACCACATGATCATCTCAATAGATGCATTCGACAAAATCCAGCATCCTTTCTTGATAAAAACACTTTGAAAGATAGGAATGTTGCTTTCAGAGGGGTAGCTGTAATAAGCCAAGAACGCAAGCCTTTGGCATTTATAGAAATGCCATTAGTATTCATAAAGTAAGAGTGAACTTCCTCTTTTCTCTTTAGAAAGAACTGGCTGCATTTTAAAGTCACCTCAGTTTGGAAGAAAAAAGTAATGTGGCATCTTCGATCTAAGCAGGTGTTTTTAACAAAGGAACACCAACCCGGTGGGTGGAGCAGTGGGTACCCCTTTCTTACTACTAATTTTCAATTTAAATGCCCCCCCAAAAGAGAAAACTTTCTAGATTTCCAATTTTTAAACTTATCAAAATTTTATAGCTTCACTACAGTAAATACAGAAAGCTATTCAAAATGTGAAATACTTCAATATAGTGTACTCCTACTCCTTTCAAAGTACTAGTTAAGATTCCATTTTTAATTCTCTTATCAAATCAACGTACACTGCCAGTGAGTGCTCTATTTACAAGGGGACTGTGTTCAAAGTGGAACAGCCAGTAAAAGGGCTCATGGACCACAACAGGACAGAAGGGATTCCCTCTCTCCATCTCACCCCTCTGGAAAATGTCAACCTAGTGGGAGGATTGGAATATATAAAAATTGAACCAGGAAATCTCTCTGATTTTCTGCCACTTGTTTTTTTTCCCCAAATTATCTTTATTTCAGAATCCATCTGTGATGGCTAGGCTAATGTGTCAACTCGGCCAGGTAATTGTGCCCAGCTGTTGGGTCCAGCAAGCCTGGGGCTAATTGCATCTGCATCAATCAGCAAGATTGGATGAAGAATGGATGACGCTGTTATCCATTCAGTTGACTGCTTATAAAAGGGAACTGATTTCAACATTCGGAGAGAATTTCCCAGCTCGTTTGAC
>PVKH010038809.1:0-11270 GCA_004027955.1 Chaetophractus vellerosus | reverse complement strand
AAAAAAAAAAAAAAAAAAAAAAAAGAAAGAAAGAAAGAAAGAGAGAAAGAAAGAAAGAAAATAATTCATGGAAGAATGCTGTTTCCCATCAACTTTGAGAGGATGCAACCTCTGAAGGCAAATTACCTTTCCCACTCTTGTGGTCCAGTATGTCATGGATGGTCCCCCTTTTTGCACCTGCTTACCACCATCTTCTTTATCCTTTTAGTAGGACCATGTATCTTAAATTCTAACTATGTTTATTTCTTCCAGAATCAATGCCTTCCAGAACAAGGTATTAATCATGCAGGGATTTCACCCAGTTCCAACCATGGTACTGAACCCATCTTCCCTCAACCTCAATAGAATATCCAGGCAGTTTTACATTCTGTCAGGCAGGGCTTATTCCCCCAACCAGCATGAAGCAGCTACAGAAGAATGACCATTGCCCTTCAGCCCCCTCTTAAGAATAAGGGTGTAAAATCTCTGAGAGTGGCATTGAGGCAAGTTAGTATAGTGAAAGAGGGAAGGGGTCTCAGACCCAGCAGAAAACATGGCCATGATGCCCCATCCAGAAACCTCCTGAGGAAAAGGATGCTACCAAGAACAAAGCCAGAAAGATCCCATGAGATCCTGACCATGAGGTCACATTTGGAACTCTTTCTGGGCCCCATGCATGAGACTTACCCTGTAGCACACCCACAATCTATACCTCAGATTGTGTACTCTTTTCTTGTTTCTTAAGAAACTCTTTAATCCCTTGCCTAAAAAAGAAAGTTCTTTGGATCATGAGAAACAAATACAGATCGCCATCCAGCTGAGAATGCATTAAAGTGCAGCTTTGTTACCTTAGCTCAAAGGCCTTGGAAGGGAAGAGGGGAAAATGAAGGTGCTGGAGGGATCCTGGGCTTACCCAACCCAGATTCTTGCCTTTACTGTGACCCAGAGGAGAGGGGTAGGACTTTTTCATGGAAACAGGCAATTGGAAGTTTCAAACTATCCACAAAAATGGGATGTGACAAAGGCTGTTTGGAGAAGCTGAGGACAGCCTCTTATTCAAGCCATATGGAGATACAGGCCTTGCTAGTAAATTATGTGGCATGGAAGGGCAAGGGGCATTTGACAAAGAAGCTGCAAGGGCCATTCAGAGAAAAAGATGCAGGGACCATTTGGAGAAGCTCAGGGTGGCTCTCATCATCCAAACCATATGGATGGAAGTATAAGCCCTGTTTGTAGCAGTTATGCCCTGGGCAGGGCTAATTGAGGTGGTCCCTCAAAGGAAACTTGCGACTAAGTCAAACAGGGTGACAAGGCACCAAATAAAATGTCTATGTCATTACACTTATCATGTATATGATTTGCAAATATTTGTAAGTTTTCCTTTCACTTTCTTTTCACTTTTCATTTGCCGCACAAAAGCTTTAATTTTTTTTCTTTTGTCACTTTGATTTTGGTGTCATATCTAAGAAACCATTGTCAAATCCAAGGTCATGAAGATTTACTCCATGTTTGCTTCTAGGCGTTTTATAGTTTTAGCTCTGACATTTGGATGTATGATCCACTCGGAGTTCATTTTTGTGTAGTGTGTAAGGAAGGGTCCAACTTCACTTTTGCCTGTGGCTATCCAGTTTTCTCAGCATTATTTTACAAAAAGATAATTTTATTTTCATTGAATTATCTTGGCACCTTTGTCATATCAGTTGTCCATAAAAGTAATGGTTTATTTCTGTACTTTAAATTCTATTCCTTTGATCTATCTGTCTATCCTTATGCCCCAGGACCAGTTTTAATACATATGGTTCTATATGGGAGTTCACAAATATGAACAAGTAATTTAAGATCAGACTTTAAATCCATGCATGGCATAAACCTGAGTTTCAAATTCTCATGAAATATTTCTATTTTCAACCCAAGGCACTAAGCAGAAACATGACGACTTGATTCATATTAGATCATTGAAACGTTTTTTTGCATCTTTTTCTCAGCAAGGGCGAAAAACAGAAGATCTCAGATTTGTGCTGCCTTAGTCCTAATTCCATTCTCAATTGCATCAGAACTATCATCAATATTTCTTTTTCCATATGAGAAAATGCATTCTTGATGCCAAATAAGTAACTTACAAATGGGTTTTGAAATAAAATCAAACTGGAGCCTGTCATTCTACCTTATATATAAGGCTCTATTTATTGAAGATAAAAGCATTTAGTCAAATATAAAAGCAGTTGTCGTAAAGCATGCAATTTCTAAAGCCTCCCTTCCCTTACTGCAATAAACATTCATGCAAACACATTAGTTGAATAACTGATTTTTAAGGTCTCAGTAGTTCCAGAGAGAATATTCACTATTTTACTCACAAAATAATTAACTCTGGGAAACTCCCCAACTTCAATTATTAATACATAGAAATGACACACAAAAAGCACAATAATCTTGGGAGCATTTACCTTTAATTCTTGAAATGTTCCATCCATCTCCTATTTTCTAATGAAGGTGCAACAAAATAAAAAAAACTTATTCTTAATATTTCTATTTTATATCTCTGATGCTATTCACAGTAATGATAAAACCATTTTAAAAGTTCACCTATGAAATAGCTTTTTAAAATAAATATTTTAAATGTAAAAATTTTTCTTTTCAAAATAGCATTTTCCTTTGTTGTATGCTGTTAAATACATTTTGAGAAGCAAAGAATCAGTATTTTAACAACAAAAATGGTTATTTCCAAATAAAAATATTTTGAAAAGACATTTATTACAAATCAGAGGTTTTCTTACAAAACATGAGCTATTTCACATAACCTCAAAATATCTGCTAGGCATACAGCTCTTTGATTTCCTATATCTTACCTGGTTAGAGAGCTGGTAAAATGAGTGTCTATGTTGAATATCTAAGGGGTTTATTCAGGACAGAAGACAAGAAAAAATCAAAATATACAATGTAATTAATGTGTATGAATTTTATAAGTTTGGTCAACTCCATCAAATAGAACAATTGCTAAGCCATGCACCCTCTAATTTTATGTACCATGGTGTATAGCCACGTTTTCTTAGTTTAGAAGAAGGTCTTACAGGAATGGATGGATATGGTTAAAGAAAGTAAAAATTTGTTTTATTTTTAACATGCTAAAATTATTTCATATATTTTTCCATTTGTGTCTTGGGTTACAAAAAGAGCCAATTTTAAGCACAGTTCAAATTTCTTAAAACAGATATTTGCTCTTGCATAATTCTATAGATTTGATATTGTAGCATGAAGCTTTATATGGAAGCTTTCTTAAGATTAACAGATTGTGTAGTCTACCTTAGCTGTGTGTTTATATCACAAAGAATTGTTTTGTTCTGTTGCATTTCTCAATTGATGTTAGTCTCTTTTCCTTATAATTTAATATTTTAAAAATTTTCAAGTGATATTTTAATTATGTTAATTAAATTCTACAGAGCTTTTTTTCTACTGTAGAAATTCTGCTCTTTTTCACTTTCAGATAAAAATGTAAGATTTTATTTTTCGCATTCCTCTCTCTGTAGTTCATTCACTTTTATGTCATTCATTATTTAAAAGTTTCCTTGAATTTTTGATGTCAAATAACAAGTGTCATAAAATAAATATGAGCTCTTCATTAAAGACATGAGACCCAATATTCTCTCAATTAATTACTGATATATAAAATAATGGCTTTCTCCCTAAAATGACAAGAATAAAAAACTCACTGCATTTATCTCAGAACTTATCTGCTAAGATGAAGGGAAAAGATATGACTGCCTGCATCTCCCATATTTGAGGGGTGAAAATGCAAGACATTTAGTGGTGTAGCTCAACCACTGAGCTACACATGCTCCGCTACCAATAGAGGTTTTGAAAATGATGACCTAATTTTATATTCCTGGCATCAAGAATTAAAAATTAGTCCTAAAATAAATTTTAATATTTTTGAATAAATTAGAAGAACTGCAAGAACAATGTCATAGGACAAGTACAAATATTTAAATTCTCTACAGAGATTTTCCTTGCTGTCATAGTTACCTAGCAATTTTTGTGATATAAGTGTATTTACAGAAGCACTTTGAAGCTCAGTATGAGCTAATGACTGAACACAGGAAAAAGGAGTAAATGTGACTCCATTTTCTTTAAAAATATCTTCATTCCTCAGATTCAGTTTAAATTTCACATGCATTCTGTATATGGTTAACAGATTGTGAGGGCATACTCTTCTCCCTGTAGATTTTGCTGTGTTGTGCACAATCTAAGATTCCAGTTACCGAATAATAAAATAGCTAGCCTCTCTGGTTGCAGAGATAGCCTTCATGCTATAAATCAATGCGCCAGCTTCTTGTAAACTGCTGTGAGGCCAGACAGCCTGGAACAATTTAACACCAAGAGAGGTGTGAATTTCCTCTGTTTATCTTAATAAAGTGTTAACTTCAAACTATTTAGGTGCTTAGAGTTTTATTCTAAAATAAAAATGCTCAGATCCAGTTATGGAAACTTAATTAAATCACATTTCATTTCTCAATGTCTTTCTTATGTTCTGCTATTTAACTTCTAGTACATAAAAATCCATTTCTCCAGAAATGATGAAAATAATTGGTAAATTAAGTTTCTGAACATAAACACAAGAAGCATTTTTCTGTACCTCCAAAACTTTACCAATATCAATAACATTGAGTTTGTCTATCATATAATAAAACTACTGTGTTATTGTGGATTTATGTGTGAGTATATAGCAGTGATGTAGCTTGGTTGTAAAGAGTACTGTGAGATTTTATGAGTTCAGCTCTTGGCTCTATTATTTACTGCTTGAAACTAATCTTGGAGAATTGATGTAATCATTCTGCACCTCAGTTTAGTTATCTATAAATGCAAATAATACTGGTACTAACTCATAGAGCACTAAAAAAGTTTAATTGGCTTAAAACTTCTATTTAGAATAGTACTTGGCATATGTAAATAACATATGAGTTCACGAAATATTCAATCTGATAACATATTATTAGATCATATATTAATTAACATAATCATTTCCAATGTTGTGATGTCTGCTATCATTCTGGATAATGGATTGTTCTAAAGAATAACTAATGCAAGTTCATCTCTCATCCAGAGGAAAAATAGAAGTTATAATTACCAAATTTGTGAATAATCAAAACTAAAAGTAGTTAATAGTTTGGACAACACATTAAAAAAAACCAGCTAGAAACAATGAGCTGATTCTAGCCAGATAAAATTGCATCAGGGAAGATAAGGTTCTCCATTTGGATTTTTAAAATAAAGTGCCAACTTTAGAATGCAGGAATTTAGTTTAACAGAGGTTCAAAGTTCAAATAAATGGCAAGTTCAAAATTTAACTAGTCATGTTATAGTTGTCCAAAATAACTGCTAAACTTTAGACTGCATTGGTAAATATGTAATGCCTATTATAAAAGAGGAAAGGGGAGAAGGAGAGAAAGAGAGGAAGGAAGGAAGGAAGGAAGGAAGGAAGGAAGGAAGGAAGGAAGGAAGGAAGGAAGGAAGGAAGGAAGGAAGGAAGGAAGGAAGGAAGGAAGGAAGGAAGGAAGGAAAGGAAGGAGGGAGGGAGGGAGGGAGGGAGGGAGAATGGAAGTTCCATTTGATTTGGACAGTTCTGAGCATTTCTAGAATACGAAAGAACACCAGAGAATATATTTTAAAGTGGACATTGACTAACTGAAGTATGTGTGGAAGAGTCAGGACTAATAGAGAACGGAAATCTTAAGGTTCAATAAAGGTGGAACAATTTAAGTAAAGTCAGTTTAGTCTAAAAAGGAGAATATAAAGGCGCATGATAGCAGTCTTCAATATCTTAAGCTCCATCAAGTTCTTAAAAAGAATACCTCTGTCCGGTTACTTTTGAAAACAGAATTAGTTCCAAAGTGATTAAACACTCTTATTTTAACAAAATTTTCCTCTTACTAAAATCTTTCTTCTTGACACATCCAGTGATAGTTTTCTAATTTCAAGTCCTCATTCTCTTTGCGGTGTCTACAACTGTTCTATCTAAAACCCTCTTCTGCCTTTTCTTCACTACCCTGCACCCTCATGCTTCTTTTCCTACTTTTGCCTTCTCCTTCTCGTGCTCTACTTCCTCCTTCCATTCCCTAGTCTAGATGTTCAGAAAGGTTCTGTGTTTTTTCTGTATATACTCTCTCAAACATAGCTATGTTCTCTCTACAGCTGTAAGTACACCACCGGAACTGCACTTATATTCTCTCCCATTCACCCTCACCCACCAGTTTTGTCCATTCTTTTTGAATGTCTACCATATTCATTCATTAATTCATTTTCTTTAGCCCTGTCTGTAGGTATAATATCTACATCCTAGTGACCCAGGGTTTCTTTTATTTCCCAAGCCATCCAGGGACAGCAAATGACAGGTAAAGATATAAGGGTGGAATTGCAAGTGAAAAGAGGGAAGGCAAAGAGAAAGCCTCAGTCATTCACCATTAGGCTTAAGATGCAGATTATACAAGTGGCTAAAGAGAGAAATCTAAGACATTGGGTTTTTTTAAACTGCTTATAAATGAGTGATATCAATGTAAACTGCAAGTTCCATTATTTATTACTATAAACAATATAATGGGGCCGGCTCGATAGCCCAGTGGATAGGGCGCCGGCATACCACATGGGAGGCCCCGGGTTTGATTCCTGGGGACCTCTCCTAGCGGGCAGACCGCCTTGAGAATGGCAAGCCGCCATGGGAGGGCCGGAGCCTCCGTGGGCAGGGCAAGAAGCTGCCACAGACATGGCAAGAGCCGCCACGGGCAGGGCAGGTCGCCCGCGGATGGAGCGCAGCCAGCCACCCACGAACTGAAAGCCGGCTGTGAACAGACGCAGAGACCGCCCACAAGCGGGGAAAGCCGCGCCTGCGCAGTGTCCAATCTCGGCGCATCGACGCAGCAGGGGGGAGGGGAGATATGTAAAAAAATAAATAAATCTTTAAAAAAAACAAACAATATAATAAGGTAATTGACAAGCTAAAAAGAATTACACTGGAAAGACTTGTTGGCAGAATTTGAACAAACAAAAGCATTTCCCAGAAAATACTCTGAGAAAAGAAGAATTCATGGCAAAATAAGTAAGAGAAGCATTGCATTGGCTTTCCTGTGTTAGAGGTTCACAAGGCACATTCCCATGTTAAGTCCTCTGAGAAGTCCAGCATTTAAGAAACTTGTTTAATTTTTGTGGAAATAACAAAGATCATCCAAATAAGAATAAACAATCTATTACTTCAGAGTTTACTATAAATAGCAAGGGAATAAGCCAACATCACTTGGATTTGGGCAGAGACTCAAAAGCAGGCAGGTGAATGTGAAAGCTTTCTAGTGGAAAAAAGGGAGGGCTTCAGGTGTGCTCTGATTGGAGATTGTCGACATGTGGAAGCTGGAGGCATGCTAACTAGAAGTGGAGAATCTCCTGTGATTGGTTTGGGGGAACATATTCAACTTTCTCAAAGCATATTTCACTGTGGTCCTGAGTTGGAAATGAGGGGGAAAATAATTGGGAAGCTGGCAGTCATTGAGCAAGCCCTCACTGTTCTGACAGATTCCTGTAGAAGTTGTGGTTTGACCGGTTGCTACAGAGGTTGTGGGTTAAAGTTCTCCTGTCCTAAAATGTCAGGCTATTGCCCATTTGTATAGTCAGTCTCTCACTTCATTTAATCCCACATTCTTAAAATTATTATTCTGACCTTGTATAAGAATATGCCAAATGTCCCAGGTTTCTATATGTCTGAAATTTTATAATATTGGGGATTTTGCATGTTCCTTGAAGGTTTGGAAGAACTTGTCTATAAATCTGTTGCCTTCATACTTTCTCAATTAATTTGCTTTAAATGTCACACAAATAAGTTTTATTAACTTCAACAGCCCCAAGGATATAGTGAAAATTAAACTTCACTCTCACCCTTGAAAACTAGTCTCCTGGTTCTCCTCCCCAAAGGCTAGTTCTCATGGAAGATTTATATGTCTTTACATACACATATATAATCCATTTTTCCTCTTGCAAAGAACAGTACCAAGTTCTTTCTAAACTTAATATATCTTGGTGATCATAGTAGATTAACACTTAGAGTTAGGTATTTAGGTTTTTACAGTGTTCTCTTTTTATAGAGAAGGCTGCTGTTAATAGTCTTGTCTACACATCCTTGCACTTATCTACCAGTCTATTAGGTAAATGAATTCCTATTTCTGGATAAGAAAAATGTGAAAGTTAATAGATGCTACTAACTTGTCCTCCAGAGAAATTGTATCAATTTTCATCCTTACCAACAACTTTAAGGTAGGTCTATGTCCCTACACCCTTACCCAGACAGAGTTCCATTAAACGTTAGACACACAATAGCTTAAAAATATTGTCTTCTAATTTTTAACTTTATTTTGTATATTTAATGATTGAAAATATAAACAATTAAAAACTAAAAAGAAAACATAGGTGAATAAAAACATGCATTTCTCAATTAAATGTACTGGACACCTATAAAAATTTTTTAAAATCATACAATATGTTATGTAATATATTTGGTTCCTAGTAACACAATCATACAGTATTTGTCCTTTTGTGTCTGGCTTGCTTGACTCAACATAATGTCCTCCAGTTCATCCATGATTTACACCTTCTTTTTTCTTCTAGTTGCATAATATTCCATCATGTGAATAGACCACAGTTTGTTTATCCATTCATCTGTTGATTGTTTCCAACTTTTGGCAATCATGAGTAATGTCGCTATGAACATTGGTGTGCAGATGTCTGTTCATGTCACTGCTCTCAGTTCTGGTGGGTATATAACCAATAGGGGTATTGCAGAGTCACGTGGTAACTGTATATTCAACCTCTTTCAGAACTATCAAACAGTCCTCCACAATGGCTGTACCATTCTGCATTCCCACCAACATCGAATAAGTGTTCCTATGTCTCCACATCCTCTCCAACCCTTGTAGTTCTGTCTTTTTAATAGTGGCCATTCTGATAGGTGTGAAATGATATCTCACTGTAGGTTTGATTTGCATTTCCCTAATCATTAGTGATGTTGAGCACTAATGATTTCTTCATGTGTTTTTTTTTATTGTCCTTTGTATTTCTTCCTTGGACAAATGCCTATTCAAGTCTTTCGCCCATTTTTAAATTGGGTCATTTGTCTTTTTTATTGTTGAGTTGTAACATCTCTTCATATATTATGGATATTAAACACTTATCAGATATGTGATTTCCAAATATTTTCTCCCATTGAGTTGGCTGCCTTTTCACCCTTTTGACAAAGTCCTGTGAGGTGCAAAAGTGTTTAATTTTGAGGAGGTCCCATTTATCTATTTTTTCTTTTGTTACATGTGCTTTGGGTGTAAGGTCCAAGAAACGACCACCTACTACAAGGTCTTGAAGATGTTGCCCTACATTTTCTTCTAGTAGTTTTATGGTATTGGCTTTTGTATTTAGGTCTTTGATCCATTTTGAGTTGATTTTTGTATAGGGAGTGAGATAGGGGTCTTCTTTTATTCTTTTGGTTATAGATATCCAGTTGTCCCCGCATCATTTGTTGAAGAGACTGTTTTGTCCTGTTAACTTGGACTTGGTAGGTTTGTCAAAAACTAGTTGACTGTATAGGTGAGGGTTTACTCTTGGGTTCTCAATTCTATTCCATTGATTGATGTGTCTATCTTTATGCCAGTACCATGCTGTTTTGACCACTGTAACTTTGTAATATGTTTCAAGGACAGGCAATGAAATTCCTCCCATGTCGCTCTTCTCTTTTAGAATGCTTTTGGCTATTTGGGTACACTTTCTCTTCCAAATGAATTTGGTAATTGCCTTTTCTAATTCTGTAAAGTAAGCTGTTGGGATTTTGATTGGTATTGCATTGAATCTATAATTCAGTTTGGGTAAGATTGGCATCTTCGTGATATTTATTCTTCTATTCCGTGAACATGGAATGTCTTTCCATTTGTTTAGGTATTTTTAAATTTCTTTTGGCATTGTTTTGTAGTTTTCTGCATATAGGTTCTGTGCTTCTTTGGGTAAGTTTTTCCTAGGTATTTGAGACTTTTTGTTGCTATTGAAAATAGAATTTCCCCCTGATTTCCTCTTCAGATTGTTCAGTACTAGTGTACAAAAACATTACGGATTTTGCGTGTTGAACTTGTTTGTATCCTGTCACTTTGCTGAACTCATTTATTACCTCAAGTAGCTTTGTCATGGATACTTTAGGATTTTCCAAGTACAAGATCATGCCATCCTCAAACAGTGGGAGTTTTACTTCCTCTTTTCCTATTTGGATGCCTTTAATTTATTTTTCTTGACTAATTGACCTACCTAGAACTTCTAGAACAATATTGAATAACAACTGTGACAATGGGCATCCTTGTCTTGTTCCCGATCTTAGAGGGAAAACTTTTAACCTTTCCCCCTTGAGTATGATGTCAGCTCTGGGTTTTTCATATATGCCTTTTATCATATTGAGGAATATTCTTTCTATTCCTATATTTTGAAGTGTTTTTATCAAAAAAGGATGCTGGATTTTGTCAAATGCATTTTCTGTGTCAATTGAGATCATCATGTTTTTTTTTCCCTTCAATTTGTTAATGTCGAGTATTATATTGATTGGTTTTCTTATGTTGAACAAGCCTTGAATACCAGGAATAAATCCCACTTGGTCATGATGTATAAGTGTTTTGATATGCTGTTGGATTCATTTTGGAAGTATTTTGTTGAGAATTTTTGCATCTATGTTCATTAGAGAGATTGGTCTGTAATTTTCTTTTCTTGTAGTATCTTTATCTGACTTTGGTATTAGGGTGATGTTGGCCTCATAAAATGTGTTGGATAATTTTTTAATTTATTGGAAGAGTTTAAACAGGATTGGTGTTAATTCTTTATAAAATGCTTGGTAGAATTCACCTATTAAGGCTTCTGGTCCGGGCCCGGCTAGATAGCTCAGTGGATAAAGAGCTCCCTGGGAAACCACATGGGAGGCCCTGGGTTCGGTTCCCGGGGACCTCTCCTAGCGGGCAGACCGCCTTGAGAATGGCAAGCCACCATGGGCGGGCCGGAGCCGCCGTGGGCAGGACAAAAAGCTGCCACAGACAGGCAAAAAAGCCGCCACGGGCAGGGCAGGTCGCCTGCAAATCGAGCGCAGCCAGCCACCCGCGAACTGAAAAAGCCGGCCGTGATGGAAGCAGAAGCCGCCCACAAGCGGGGAAAGCCGCGCCTGCGCAGTGACCAAGTCTCGGCGCGTCGCCACAATGGGGGGGAAGGGGAGATATGTAATAAAATAAATAAATCTTTAAAAA
>PVKH010038808.1:0-11266 GCA_004027955.1 Chaetophractus vellerosus | reverse complement strand
GCTATCCAGCCGGCCCCCCTTTTACACTTTTAGGATGCATCTACATGTGTGTTTTCCTATTTCTAATGAACAGTGTCAGGAACATTGTGCATAGAGGTTTCTCCATACCTTGGATTATTTCCAATGTAGAAGAGATTTCTAATGTGATACCTCTGAATAGAAATATTGCTGAGAGAAATGAATGAAGACCTAATAAATGGGGAGATATATCTTGTTTTCGGATTGGAAGACTCAATATTGTTAAGATGTCTAATCTCCCCAAATAAATCTACAGGTTCAATGTGATCCCAATCAAAACCCAGAGGCTGTTTTGTATAAAATGCCAAGCTAATTCTAAAATTCATATGGGAATGCAGAGTACCTAGAAGAAGAACAAAGTTGGAGAACCCATTATCTATAAAGCTAGAGTAATCAACACAATCTAGTATTGGTGTGAAGAGAGACAAATTAATCAGTGAAATAGAGTAGAGAGTCCAGAAATGAATCCACACATATATGGACAGTTGATTTTTTACAAAGATGTAAAAGCAATTCAGGGGAGAAAGGATTACCTTTTCAACAAATAGGGCAGAAACAATTAGATATTCATATGCAAAATTGAACTTCTAACCACACCTCAGACCATATACAAAAATTGACTCAGTGGATCACACACTCAAATATAAAACTTAAAACTGTAAAACTTCTAGCAGCAAGCACAGGAGAAAATGGTTGTGATATTGGATTAGGCAAAGATTTCTAAGGTAAAACACCAAAAGCATGATCTATAAAAGGAAAAAAAAAGATAATTCTTACTTCCTCAAAATTAGAAACTTCTTAAAATAAGCTGAAGATATAAGGACAAATTTGTAATGATTCCACTCATAGGAAATATCTAGAATAAGCAAATTTATAGAGACAGAAAGTAGACTATACAGTTTCTGTTTGGGGTGATGAAAAAGTTTTGGTAATGGATGGAGATGATAGCATTACATTATGAATGTAATTAATGCCACTGAAATGCATATGTAAAAATAGTTAAAATGGAAATTTTATATTACATATATGTTGCCTTAATCAAAAAATTAAAAACTCATATTCTTTGAAAGACATTGTTAGGAGAATATAAAGACAAACCACAGATTGGGAGAAATATTTGCAAATCATATATCTGCTTAAGTAATTGTATGTAAAATATGTAAAGAACTCTGTAACTCAATAATAAGAAAACAAAATAGGTATACAATTTGAACAGACACTTCACTAAAGAAGATATAGAGATGGCAAATAAGTACATGAAAAGATGCTCATTTTCATTAATCATTGGGAAAATGCAAATTTAGACTACAACGAGATACAACTGCACACTTATTAAAATGACTAAAAGTAAAAAGCCAGACCATACCAAATATTAGGACGATGTGGAGGAACTGAAACTCTCATACACTGTTGATTGGAACATAAAATGCTACAACCACTTTGGAATACAGTTTGGCAATTTTTGAGAGAATTGAACATTTATCTATGTGGGTGAATGGAACTGGAATTACACGGGGATATGGGAGTCGGAGGCTTTGGGTGTGTTGGATATGTATGTTATCTTGATTGTGGTGATGATTTCATAGGTGTATATGTATGTTAAAACTTACCAAATTGTACTTTTTAAATATGTGTGGTTTATTGTATGTCACAATACCTCAGTGAAGCTTTTTTTTATTGAAGCTTTTAAAACAATAGTAACAGAATATGATCCATTGAAAAGAATAGAAATCTATGAGTCTAAACTGATGTAAATAAATGAATAAATCGAAAGTTTGATGAAGAATGGGATATTTACAAAATTTCAAAGTACCACCTCACAAAATACTTAATTATAAAGGGAAGTCTTGTAACTTTAGATTAGGAAGCCAGACAAATAACTACCTTAATGAAGTGATAAAAAAGAACATCTCCAGTAAGGAGATAAATCAAGTGTGTATCAGCAGACAGGAAACAATGAGAATGCAGCTTTTTAAATATATTATTGGTTTTGGTTTTCTACATTTTTTTTCCTCAGAATTTTTGTATCTCTGTTCGTGATGGGTATTGTTTGGGCTGTAGCTTTTTTCTCCCTTATATTATCTATTTGGTTTCAATATCAGTAGTGTGAGTTGGGAAGTATCCCCTTTTCAATTTTCTAGAAGAGTTTGTGTGGAATAGGTACTATTTCTTCCTTAAATGTTTGATAAGATATACCATTGATGCTGTCTTGACCTGACTTTTTTTGTGTGAAGGTTTTACACCTTCAATTTCTTTCATTCATAGAGGGCTCTTCACAGTAGCCACTTCTCTCTCTCTCTCTCTTTTTTTTAGTATCCACTTCTTGTGTGAACTTCGGTAGTTTGGGTCTTTCAAAGAATTGTCAGTGCCATCTAAAGTGTCAAACTTACTGGCATAGAGTTGCTAATAGTCCCTTATTATCCTTTTAATACTTGTGGAATATATAGTGATGATACCTCTCTCATTCCTGAAATTGGTAATTTATGTCTTCTCTTTTTTTCCCCCTTATCAGATAGGTTAGAGGTTTACCAACTTTATTGATTATCTCAAAGTATCAGATTTTGATTTCATTGATTTTCTCTCTGGTTTCCATGCTATTGATTTCTGTTCTTTATTATTTCCCCTTTTCTGCTTACTTTGGGTTTAAGTTGCTCTTTTTTTTTTTCTAGTTTCTTAAGGTGGAAGCTGAGGTCTCAGGCCTTATCTTTTCTTTCTTTTTTTTCTTCTGGATATAGACATATAGAGCTATAAGTTTCCCCTTAAGTACTGCTTTATGGTATCTCACAAATTTTGATGTGCTGTATTTTCATTTAAAATCAGTTCCAAATGCCTTCTAATTTCTCTTAAGTTCTTACCTTTTCTTTTTTTCTTTGTTAGAGAAGTTATGGGTTTACAGAACAATTTTGATTAAATACAGGGTTCCCATATCCCACCCCTCTACCAACACTTGCATTGATGTGGAACATTGCATATTTTCATAATTGTACTATTAATTAAAGTTTATGGTTTAAATTATGGCTTAATTTTTGTGTAGTGTAGTTCCATGGATTAAAAAAAATTATTCTGTTACCATATATACAATCTAACATTTCCCCTTATAATCACATTCAGATATATATTTCATTGCGTTCATGATGATGTGCTACCATCACCACTATCCGTTACCAAAACATTTCCATCATTCCAAATAGGAACCCTGTACATTTTAAACATTAACTTCCCATTCTCTATCCCCACCCTGTCCCTGGTAACCTATATTTTAGATTCTGATTGTATAAGTTTGCTTTTGCTAATTGTTTCAAAACAGTGAGATCATAAATTATTTGTGTTTTTGTGTCTGGCTTATTTCACTCAACCTTATTTCAAGGTTCTTGATTTCTTCTTTGACCCATTTAGAACCATGTTATTTAATTTTCAAATATTTGGAGACTTTCCAGAGATTTTTATGTTACTGGTTTATAATTTAATTCCATTGTGGTTAAAGAACCTGCTTGGTATGATTTGATCCTTTTAAATTAATTGAGATTTGCTTTATGGCCCAGAATAGAGATTATCTTGGTAAATATTCCTTTTGTACTTGAAAAGAATATATATTTGCTGTTTTTTGTTGTTCTATAAATGCCAGTTAGGTCAAGTTGGTTGATACTATTGTTCATGCCTTTTTTATCCTTACCCATTGTATTAGTCAGCTGAAGGGGTGCTGATGCAAAATACCAGAAATCGGTTGGCTCTTATAAAGGGTATTTATTTTGGGGTAGAAGCTCACAGTTACTAGGCCATAGAGGATGAGTTATTTCCCTCACCAAAGTCTATTGCCATGTGTTGGGGCAAGATGGCTGCCAACATCTGCGAGGGCTCAGGCTTCTAGGGTTCCTCTCTTCCCGGGGCTCCATTTCTCTCCGGGCTTTGCTGTCCCCTCTCTCCACAAGGCCAGCTATGAACTGTCAGGAGAATGGCTCATCTCTTTTCCCGGGGTCTTCTGTTGTTCCTTATGACCAAGCTCCTCTGTGTGCTTTCTTCCTGGGGCTCCAGCTCAAAAACTCTAACCTCCCTTCTTTGTGGACAGAGAAAACAACAGGGCAGAGGAGAGAGTTGGAGTTTTGATGCTGGAGCCCCGGGAAGTAAATGCACAGAGAAGGAGAACACAAAGGAAGAGAGACAGCTCATTGGAAAGGATCCTGCGGGCCCCAGGAAGAGAGATGAGCCTGATAGTCTACAACTGACCTTGTGGAGAGAACAGAACAGCTGAGCCCAAAGAGTAATGAGCCCTGCGGAGGGAGACGATCCTTTTGCCAGCCTACAGCTGAGATCAGGAGAAGCTGGGCCCATGGAGCCTTAAGAGGAAAGAGGAAGGCTGAACCCTCCTAGAAGTTGCCTGCCATCTTGTGTCAACTCATGGCAACAGACTCTGGGTGAGAAAGTACCTCTTATGGTACCTTGAGTTGGACTCTTTCAGGCCTTGTGACTGTAAGCTTCTATCCCAAATAAATACCCTTTATAAAAAGCCAACAGATTTCTGGTATTTTGCATCAGCACCCCTTTGGCTGACTAATACACTTATCATAGTGTTTATTCAAGTCCAACTATACCACTTCACATATAGTATAAGAATCTTATAATAATATACTTCTATTTCTCCCTTCCTAATTGTTATGTCATTGATTTGTATATTTTGCTTTTCCAAACCTCTACATTACGTTATTTTTGTTGAAACAATCACTTGTTTTATAAAGATATACAAAATATAAGAACAAATTCTTGTATGTTTTTCTATGATGTTACTATTTCTGTTTCTTCTTTCCTTTATGTACATCCATATTTCCATCTTGTATCATTTTTCCTTCTGCCTTTAACATTTAAAGATTGCATTTTAGTATTTCTTATAGTGCAGGGAGATGAATTCTATCAGTTTTTGTATGTCTGAAAAAGCTTTTATTTTATCTTTGTTTTTGAAAGATATTTTTGCTAGATATAGAATTCTGTTTTCTTTTTTAGTGTGTGCAGAGATGTTGGTCCACTGACTTCTGCTTTTGTAGTTTCCAGTGAGGACATGTTGTTATCCTTATCATTGTTCTTTTGTCCATTATGCATCTTCTTTTCTTTTTTTTCCTTTTAAGAGATTCTCTTTAGCACTAGTTTTTAGCCATTTCATTATGTAGTTTTTTTCCCTTCATGTTTCTTGTGCTTTGGGCTTGCTGAGATTCTTGAATCTGTTTATATTTTTTCATCAAATTTGAAAAAATATCAGCTAATATTTCTTCAAATATTTTTTTTCTCTACTTGCCCTACTTCCCATCTCCTCTCCTTTTGGGATTCCAGTTACACATTTATTAGGCTGCTTGAATTTGTCCAATAGCTCACTGATGCTCTTCTCATTAAAAAAAAATTACCTTTTTCTTTGTGTCGTGTGTTTTGTTTTGGACAATTTCTATTTCTGTCAAGTTCACTAATCTTTTCTTTTGAAATGACTAATCTGCCATTAATCCCATCCAGCATATATTTTTTAAAGACTTATTTTATTTATTTATTCCCCGTCCCACACTAGTTGTTTGCACTTGCTGTCTGCTGTCTGTGTTTGTTTGTTGTGTGCTTGTCTTCTTTTTAGGAGGCACCAGGAGCCAAACCCGGGACCTCCCAAGTGAGAGGGAGGCACCAATGGCTTGAGCCACCTCCGCTCCCACTTGTTGTGTCTCTCATTGTGTTTCCTCATTGTGTCTCTTTGTTGTGTCATCTCATTGCGACATCTTGTTGCATCAGCTCACCACACCAGCCTGTCATGTCAGCTCACTTTCTTGCTTGTCTTCTTTAGAAGGCACTGGGAACTGAACCCGGGATCTCCTGTGTGGTAGGCAGGCACCCAACTGCTTGAGCCACATCTGCTTCCCCCATCCAGTGTATTTTTTTGTCCCAGATATTTTAGTTTTCATCTCCAAAAGCTTGATTTGGGAGATATATATTTCATGTCTCTATCTAACTTTTTGAATACACGGAATACAGTTATAATAACTGCTTTAATGTCTTACTAATTCTAATGTCTGTGTTAGTTCTGGATTGGTTTTGACTGATTTTTCTTCTCAATATGTAATGTATTTTCTTGTTTCTTTGCATGCCTGGTAATTTTTTTGAAAATAACTTTATTCCAGGCACTTTTGTTTCATCTAATTCCAACTGCTAACTCAGTTGTTCCTCTAGTGTTTGGAAAGATACACAGATGAACACAGATTACTTAAATGATATAGTCAAGATCTTCTTATTAATGGAAAAAAATTGAAGCGAGAAAAAGTACTTATTTGTATCCATATCTCACAAAACAAAACCCTATATTCTTTTTTTGACCTTTAGCATTAATATAGTACTACTATAGTAGCTTTTGCTACAAAAACACTACAATGTTGTTGTTTATATTCTATAAATGACATTAGTTATATTTTTCCCATGTATCACCACATTCTTAACACCCTGAGGTAGAACATTCCTGTACTTATATTATTAACTACAATCCTCATCCATTGCCACAATCATTGTTACATTCCCAATATTGTCCTCGTAGTAATCTTCCTGGACTACTTGTTTCAGCCACAATCACATTCATAAATCAACAGTGTTTGTTACGTTCATTATAATGTGTTACCATCAAGTCCCACCATTATCACAAATTTACATTTGACCTTATTAAACATTCTATATACATCCAGCATTGTCTCCTGCCTCTCATCCCACATTCCATCTCCCAATGACCTACTCTTGTAGTCCAACTCCCTAAGTCTACTCATTGTTTTTAGTTCCTATCAGTGAAACCATACCATATTCATTGTTTTGTGTCTGGCTTATTTCATGCAACATAATATCCTCAAAGTTCCTCCATGTTGTCATATGCTTCCCCAATTGATTACTTCTCATAGCTGAATAATATTTCATCTATAAATACATGACATCTTGTTCATCCATTCATTGGTTGATGGACACTTAAGTTCTTCCCATCTTTTAGCAATTATATATAATGCTGCTGTGAACATTGATGTGCAAATATCTGTTTGTGTCCTTGCTTTCACTTCTTCTGAGTATATTCCTAGTAGTGAGATTGCTGGATCATATGGAAGCTCTATATTTAGTTTCCTGAGGAACTACCAGATCATCTTCTACAGAGGCTGCACTATTTTACACTCTCACCAATAGTGGAGTGTTTCTATTTCTCCACATCCTCTTTAGCACTTGTAGTTTTCTGTTTTTTTTTTTTTTTTAAGAATGGCCATTCTGTATGGTGTGAGATGATAGCTCATTGTAGTTTTGATCTGTATTTCCTTAAAAGCTGGTGATGTTGAACATCTTTTTATGTATCATTTGGCCATTTGTGCTTCCACTTTGGAAAAATGTCTATTCAATTCTTTTGCCCATTTTTTAACTGGGTTGCTTGTCATTTTGTTAAGTTGTGTGATCTCTTTATATAACATGGAGATCAATCCCTTATCAGATAAATGGTTTATGAAGATTTTTTCCCCACTGACTAGGCTGCCTTTTTACCTTCTTGGCAAAGTCTTTTGAAGAACAAAAGTGTTTAATTTTGAGGCAGCTCCATTTATCTATTTTTTTCTTTTGTTGCTCATGCTTTGGGTGTAAGGACCAAGAAACCACCACCAACCACAAGATCTTGAAGATGTTTCCCTACTTTTTCTTCTAGGAGATTTATGGTTCTAGTTTTCATATTTAGGGCCTTGATCCATTTTTTTCCCACTTCTACTTTTTAATATTTCCATAAGGAGCAATTTATCACTGAATAATTAAAAAAATATGTAGTACATTGTATCTGGTTTATTTTTTGTCTATTAACAACTTGTAGTGTTAACATACATTTGTTCCGTTTCAAAGAAAGACAGTCATATATGCAATTTTACTCATATTCATATTTCACATGTGGTTTTAGTATGCTATACAGTCCATTGTTAAATTTTTTAGCTTTTTTTTTTAGTAACATACATGACCTTAGACTTTCCTTTTAAACTGTTTTCATGCCATATAGTAGTCCTTGATCCACTTTCTTTTCTTTTCTTTTTTTAAGGAGATACTAGGGATTGAACCTGGGACCTTGAACATGGGAAGCAGGTGCTCAACCACCGAGCAGGTGCTCAACCACTGAGCTACACCTGTTCCCCTCCTTGATCCATTTTGATATACATTTTGTATAAGGGTTGAGATAAGGGTCCTCTTTCTTTCTTTTACATATGGATATACAGTTTTCCCAGGACCATTTGTTGAATAGGCTGTTCTGACCCAGCTGAGTGAGTTTGACAGCCTTGTCAAAAATCACTTAACCTTAAAATAAACAAACAAATAAAAAAACCACACACACACAAAAAATCACTTAACCTTAGAAGTGAGGATCTACTTCTGAACTCTCAATTTGATTCCATTGGTCAACCTGTCTATCTTTATGCCATTACCATTCTGATTTTTATCACTGTAGCTAGAAAATATGCTTTAAAGTCTGGAAGTGAGAGTCCCCCAACATCGTTCTTCTTTTTAAAGCTATTATTGACTATTCAGGGACACTAACCCTTTCAGGTAAATTTGATAGTTGGCTTTTCCAATTCTACAAAGAAGGATACTGGAATTTTTATCGGGACTGCATTAAATTTGTAGATCAGTTTGGGTGGAATTGACATATAAATGACATTTAGTCTTCCAACCCATCAACATGAAATATCTTTCCATTTATTTAGATTATCAATGGTTTATTTTAGCAATGTTTTATACTTTTCTGAATATAGGTCCTTCATGTCCTTGGTTAAATTTATTTCTAAATATTTGATTCTTTTAGTCACTATTGTAAATGGAATTTTTTTCTCACTTTCTCCTCAGATTGCTCATTAGTAGTTTATAGAAGTGCTCTTGATTTTTGCATATTAATTTTGTATCCTGCCACTTTGCTGAAATCATCTATAAGTTCTAATAGTTTTCTTGTGGATTTTTTGGTATTCTCTAAGTATGGAATCATATCATCAGCGAATAACAAAGGTTTTGCTTCCTCCTTTCCTATTTGGGTGCCTTTTATTTCTTTTTCTTGCCAAATTGCTCTAGCTGCAACTTCTAGTATCATATTGAATAACAGGAGAGTGGACATCCTTATCTTCTTCCTGATCTGAGTAGGAAAGCTCTCAGTCTTCCTCCATTGAGTGCAATGTTAGCTTGGGTTTTTCATATATACTTTGTCATAATGAGACAATTTATTAATGTGGTATATTAACACTGATTTTCTTTTGTTGAACCACCCTTGCCTACCTGGTATAAAGCCCACTTGATCATGATGTATGATTTCTTTGATCTCTTTTTGGATTTGGTTAGCAAGTACTTTGTTGAGGATTTTTTGTTGTTGTTGTTACATATCCCTCCCCTTTCTGCTTGTTCTTGCTGTGTTCATTTTTGCGTTCTTCTGTGTCTGCTTTGTCTCTCCCCGTTGCGGCGATGCGCCGAGTCAACTCACTGTGCAGGCGGCTTGCCCTGCTTGCGGGCAGCTCTGCTCTGCTTGTGGGCAGCTCTGCTCTGTTCGCTGGTGGCTCCGCTCTGTTCCCAGGCGACTTGCCCTGCCTGTGGTGGCTTTGTCCTGCCCGTGGCGGCTTTTTGCCCTGCCCATCGCAACTCTGCCCCACCCACGGCGGCTTGCCCTCCCTCTCAAGGCGGTCTGCCCGCTCGGAGAGGCCCCCGGGAACTGAACCCGGGGCCTCCCATGTGGTGAACTGGCGCCCTATCCACTGGGCTACAGCTGGCCCCCCTTGTTGAGGATTTTTGCATCTATATTCATTCAAGAAATTATTATGTAATTTTATTCTTTCATAGTATCTTTATTGGGCTTTGGTATTAGGGTGATGTTAGCTTCATAGAAAGAGTTTGATAGCATTCTTTCCTGTACAGTTTTTGGAAGTGTTTGAGAAAGATTAGTATTAGATCTTCTTTAAATGATTGGTAGAAGTCACCTGTGAAGCTATCTGGTCCTGGGCTTTTCATTTTGTGGAGGTTTTTGATGCTGTTTTCAATTTCTTTACTTGCGATTGGTTTGGTGAGGCCTTCTATTTCTTCTAGGGCCAGTTTGTTCTTGAGTTTCTAAAAATTTGTCTGTTTCATTAGCATTGTCTAGGTTGTTGGCATACAGTTGTTCATAGTATCCTCTTATCTCTTTTATTTCTGCTGGGTCAGTGGTAATGTCACCCTTCTCATTTTTTATTTTATTTATTTGCATCTTCTTTCTTTGTTAGTCTAGCTAAGGGTTTATTGATTTTGTTGATCTCAAAAAACCAAGTTTTAGTTCTGTTGATTTTCTCTCTCTCTTTTTTTTTAATTCTCCATTTCATTTATTTCTGCTCTAATCTTTATTATTTCTTTCCTTCTGCTTGCTTTGGGATTGGTTTGCTGTTCTTTTTCTAATTCCTTCAGGTATGCAGTTAGGCCTTTTGTTTTAGCTCTTTCTTCTTTTTAAATATAAGCGTTGAGGGCTATAAATTTCACTCTCGGCACTGCCTTTGCTGTATCCCATAAGTATGTTGTGTTCTCATTTTCATTTGTCTTGAGGTAGTTACTGATTCCTCTTGCAATTTCTTCTTTTACTCACTGATTATTTCAGAGTGTATTGTTTATTCTCTATATTTGTGAATTTTCTTTTTTTGCCTATTACTTCCAACTTTATTCCATTATGATCAAAGTATTTTGTATAATTTCAGTGTTTTTAAATTTATTGAGATCTGGCTTGTGACCCAACATATGGTTTATCCTGGAGAAAGATCCATGAGCATTTGAAAGAAATGTATATCTTGCTGTTTTGGGGTGTAATGCTCTCTCTATGTATCTATCAGGACTAGTTCATTTATCATATTATTCAAGCTCTCAGTTTCCTTATTTATTCTCTGTCCAGATGTTCTATCTAGTGCTGAGAGTGGAGTGTTGAAGTCTCCAACTATTATTATAGAGATGTCGATTTTTCCCTTCAGTTTTGCCAATGTGTGTCTTGTGTATTTTGGGGCACCATTTTAGATGCATAAATATTTATTTCTTCTTGGTGAATTGTCATTTTTATTAATATATAGTAACTTCCTTCATCTCTTATAACAGTTTTGCATTTAAAGTCTATTTTATCCAATATTAGTATCATTACACCTGCTCTTTTTTTAATTGCTATTAGTGTGGAATACCTTTTTCCAACTTTTCACTTTCAGCCTGATTGTGTCCTTTTGTCTAAGGTGAGTCTCTTGTAGACAACAAA
>PVKH010038807.1:0-11442 GCA_004027955.1 Chaetophractus vellerosus | reverse complement strand
TAATTTGCAGGAATCTCTTACCTATCACTGGGGAGGTATTGTTTGGGTAGGGACAAAAAGGAAGGAACAAGGCACTTTAAGAGGGTGGTGTTTAACAGACTTCTTCTCTCACTTAGAAAAAGATTGAGAATCCTGAAAGCGCTGAGAATCTTTTTCCATGGCTTTCTATCTCTTTGGTACTCTCATTTATACATAATGCATTAGTTTTTCCCTTTTTAAAGATGAAGAAATTGAACCTCTTTGGTGTTCCCACAGAATGTGATATGACCAATGTCATGTTCAGAAGTGAGTTCAGCTTGTCCCCAAAGTTCATAATTTTATCCATTATGAGGAACTGCTTCTGATAGCTCAGCTTCCAATGCCACTCAGACCGACAACTTTCACATCCATTTAAGAGACAGTTGAAAGCCTAAGCTAGCATCTATTCATTATGATCCAAAGGAGTTATTGGGTGGAAAGTAATTTTGTTCATTTAGTCATCAAATATTTATTGAGTATCTACAGCCCATGTCCCTGGACTAATGGAGCTAACATTTTGTGGGAGAGGCCATAATGAACAAGCAAACAAATATTCTCCAATATTCCTTATTGATAATCCTGAAATCCAAGAATCTCTAAAAGCCAAAGGTATTTTTTACAATTCATTTGATGGCAAAATCTGTCTTGAGCTGACATGAATCTATTTATAATCTTTACTTATCCCACTTGAAATTAATATTAATGAATTTCATTATGGGACAGATACCCAGACAAGGGTTGTTGCATAATATATAGTAAATACATCATACCATATTTATAAATCTGAAAAAACATGTATTATTTTGTTACCAAAATTGTGTTCAAAAGATTTGGATAAGAAATTGTGAAGCTGTGTTATAAATTCACATGGGATAGGTGCTATAAAGATGGGGGTACTATTTTAGATAAGGTGATGGGGAAGGCCTATCTGAGAAGGTAGCACCTCAGTGAACTGCAGAGGTGAGCCATAGAGAAGGAGAATTCCAGGTGGTGCAAACATTTGCAAAGACTCATAGGCAGGAAAGTGCTTGGGGCATCAGAGGAACATCAAGAAGGCCACTGGGCTTAGAGTGGAGTAAACAAAGTGATGGGCAGCAGATTAACTTGGATTTACAGGCAGACCATATGCCTTTAATAAGGAGTAAAATTATCTGGGTGTTTCCATTCCCTTCTATTCACCAAATGTTGGTGTGCTCTTTAAGTTATTTTTCTGTGTCTCAGCTTAAAATGGTTTGAGTTTTGAAACATACTACTGTTATATTTTAGGTCTTGATCATTGACTCAAGTTCTCTGGAAATAACAAGAGGAAAAAGTTCTAATTTTTCTATAAAATAAGGCAGTGAAGATACTTACATATGGTTGCACTAAGCTAGAATGCATGGGATAATACCTCAATATGTGATTTGAATTCTTGGGGGAAAATTATTATTTGAAAATACAGTATTGTATTGTCATATTTTAAACCCAAGGAAATTTAGGTAGATAAATCCAGGTTATTATTCCCAATTATTGAATTGGCCTTTTTTTTCTTTCTGTTAAATCATTTTGATGGTTGCCATCTCATGAAAGACAGATTTCTGCTAAGTCAATTAAACTTGCTGTACACTTTACCACAGAGTTTAACCAGCTGATTTTCATGGGGTGCTCAGGCCCTTAATAAAGATGGGGACCTATAGTCACTTATTAAATGAACTTACATCAAGGAAAGATAAAATATTATATAAAATGAACTCCAGATGGATTTTATGGAAAATAATGCAATCCAATTAAAATTCAATTCTGGGTTCTGGAAGGTGTTTCACCATGGTCCCACAAACAGGTCCTCTCAGTCTCCACTGTCAGCTGAGCTCTGCAGGGCCTACAGAGATGTGCTTTGCTGCAGTTTTATCTTCTGAGGGCTCTGAGTGTTATTCAAACGTGTAGCCTCTGGAGGCTGGCACTTGGAGCTACTGCTGGAGATGGTGCCTCCTGCTTTTTTTTTTTTTTTTTTTTTAAAGATTTATTTATTTTATTACATATCTCCCCTTCCCCCCGCTGCGGGGACGCGCCGAGAGTGGTCACTGCGCAGGCGCGGCTTTCCCCGATTGTGGGCGGTCTCTGCGTCCATTCACGGCCAGCACTTGCTTCAGTTCGCGGGTGGCTGGCTGCGCTCCATCCGCGGGCGACCTGCCCTGCCCGTGGCGGCTCTTGCCCTGTCCGTGGCAGCTTCTTGCCCTGCCCACGGCGGCTCCGGCCCGCCCATGGCAGCTTGCCATTCTCAAGGCGGTCCGCCCGCTAGGAGAGGTCCCCGGGAATCGAACCCAGGGCCTCCCATGTGGTATGCTGGCGCCCTATCCACTGGGCTATCGAGCCGGCCCCCCCTCCTGCTCTTAATAGGCCTGCATGTTATACTTCAGCAGTTCCTCTCAGTGCTCATATTACCCAAAGGCTTAAATGGGTTCATTCTTTCCTGCCATTTTTACACTTGACCCTAGAAAATGCCGCTTCTACTCCCAATATCTCACAAAGACTTTGTGAATAAACATTTCTGTTAGCTTATCCTTACCATGCAGCCCTTGTTTCCCTTTAGCAGAATTCATAAAGGTCAGAAGGAAAAAAATTCAAAACATATCTGAGCAATGGATTTTTCCAAATCACTTTTCCTCTCTGATACTAGGGAATTGCTGTCAGGCAAATCTTATGTGCCTGATTCCTCCTCTCATTTGTCCTCAACTTTTTATGAAAAGTCCTCTGAAGAGCCCTATTTGCCTACTGGGCATTCCCAAATGTGTCTGGAATTTAGTGGTGGGTAGAACTGAAATTCAGGCAAGGCTGCCTGCTGTGTTCTAAAAACAATCTGTTATAAAGCCAAATGTGCAAAATATGGAGGGGAAAAAAGTTTTCCCTAATAGCCAATAATTTAGGCCAACATAACCCATTTTGCTTCAGGTATATGGAGAGATAACCAATCACAGGATAGGTCTGGATAGTCACCTGTACTCTGTGCTTCAGCTGATAGAAAATGGAAAAGAAGAAAAGATTACACCACCAGATGTTAAGAAAGGATTGTAGAATTTACGATCCAAATGAATCCAGAATAAAAATAAATCAATTAGTGTCCTACAAGAAGTAATGGCATTGACCCCAGTTACCTCACATAGCAACCAACTTACTGGTAAAGTGTTGATTGGATTTCCAATCACAAAACTTTGGATAAAATCCAATGGAGACTGTTCTCCTTAATGAGCCCATCTCTTGCCCAATCCTTCTCTCTCATGGAGCTGATGAAATAAGGTGAATTCCTTGGCATTTTCCTGAAGGTCTGTCATTTAAGTCAGTCCTTTTGGGAGCCACACATAATAGCACACAACGAATTTGAGAATTATGTGCTTTTCATGTGGTTGAATTTTGTAAATGGAAACAAAGTTTAAAATGAGTATTGATGAATGTATTTCAAGCACATTAATTTTGTCATTTCCTTTATGAGGCACTATTATTTTTCAATGCTCACATTTATTATAAAGCCTGAAAGGCACCCCTTTAATGCACATCTCATTAGCACCACTTCACCCCATTAGTTATTGTGCTGTGAAGTCAGAGAACATTCTCCATATTTCCTAATGGCATTTAATTATGCTATTTTTACTGTGAAATATTTGTGGAGATACTGATGAAAATACAAACAAGTTACTTTTTCTTCCTTTAAAACAATTCTTTATATGTTCACAGGCTGATTTATTTGAGGCATTTGTTTGACTTGGTTCTATGCTACTAAGTATATCAAGCTCTTTTTCAATAAGTCTGTTACAGTTTGAACATGTTTCTGATATATAACTTCTAATGCTAAATTTTAGATCTTTGTATCTCTTCATAAATAATAGAAAAAATTTTACGATTGGTGAATAACGATTATAAGAAAGTGATTCAAAGTACAGGGTAATTTTCTGTATCAAAATAGTTGGATATTCTTAAGAATATATATAGGTTCCCATTTGTTCATGTGAAAACAACATCCAGGTCCATTTCCTTTTAGTATCCTTATCTTTATAATGGGCAAAGTTATATAGCACATAATTAATCCTTGAACGATATTTTTGAACAATGAATGAACCTAATATAATGTAATTGAATGTAGGGTCAAGGAGGTGATTCAAACTAATACTTAACATAATGCCCAGCCCTATGGTAGTCCCTGTGTAGAACACAAAAGTTATATGAAATATGGCCTCTCTTCACATAGACTTCTAAAGGTCTATGATTTAATATCCAAATATATTAATTCATTTAGTAATCATTGAACAGGTAACATGGGCAATAGGAGAATGAGAAGGAAAAGAATCCACCAGTGTTATTGAAAATTTATATATGGCAATCATCCTAAATAATTAATTTGCCTTGAGTTATTTACAGTAATTCTGAGGCAGGTATTATTACTCCCCCCATCTTTATGGTTGAGTAAAATAAAAATGCATAGAATAGAATACAGGCTAAGTTCACGAATCCAAGATATTATATCAAAATCTGCCAGTTGTATTAGGTTAATGTCTTAGTTTACAGGGCTGTTATGACAAATACCACACCATGAGTTGGCACAAACAACAGGAATTTTTTGTCTTACAGTTTTGAAGGCTGAAGTCCAACATCAAGATGTCTACAAGGCCATGATTTCTCCCAGAGTTGGTAGCATTCTGTCAATGGTGATCTCTTTCTTTGACTTCTTCTGGTTTCTGGATTCTACTTCTTCTGAGTGACTGGGTCCGAATTTCCTCTCATTATAAGGCCTCCAGTCATATGGATTAAGGCCTCTCTAATTCAAGTGAGCCACACCTTAACTAATAAAACATCTTCAGAAGCTCCTATTTACAAATGAGTTTGTACCCACAGGAATGCAGACTGATTTGAGCATGTCTTTTATGGGGGACAAGAGTCAACCCCCAATAGTTAGTAGTAAATGTAGTTTTACAGATTCCAAAAGTAATATTTAAATAAGGGTTTCTAATATTTTTTAATCTAAAATTTAAAACAATCTGGCTTCTTTTAATTGCACAAAATTTTACAAAAAATATCAACTTTCAAGGAAAAAAAATAAAACTAAACACAGAAAAACCAAAACTCTCATTATGTGTAGGGCTAATGGGAATAAAATTATCTTATGCCTGTGAGAACAGAAGCAAAATAAAACATATTATTAATAATATCATTTGCCTTAAAATACTATGAACTATTTTAAAAAACAATGTTTTGATAAAGAAATTTTTTTTATCCTCCTACCAATAGAAACCACAAATGAAATTTGTATTTAGAATATTATTTGTAGTTATCATTTAGTTACATACTCTCCAATCACAACTGAATATAAAATTGAATTTGAAAACTCAAAGGTGGAGCAAAAATATCATTTTTAATTAAAACTAAAAAAATAGAAATATTTTGTCAGTACTACGGTAATCATATAAAATAGCACTAAAATGTTAGAAATACATGGGAAAATATGGTATTCATACAGATTGCACAGATATTAAATTCTATTCACAATAAAATCAATGCTATTTATTATGTATGCATTCATATATCCATTCAAAAAGTGATGATTAAATGCCCACCACGTGTTAGACATAATGCTGGCACTAAAAAATGTGAAAATTGACATGAATTCCATTTCTAATTATGTCAGCAATTGACTGAAGGCAATCACAAAGTTTAATGTTAAAGGAAGGACTAAAGATTTATAGTCTTTTGCTAATTAATTTTTGCCAGCTGTTAAAACAATTAATATACAGTAGGTTGGCTTAAACAGTGGGAATTTGTTGGCTTATGGTCCTGAGGTTAGAAGTCCAAATTGAGGGGTCAGTAAGGTGATGCTTTCCCCCAGAAGACTGGAGCATTCTGGGGATGATTGATGGAGATCTTTGGTCCTTGCTTTTCTGTTATATGGCAATGCACTTGGCAGCATCTTCTTTCTCTTCTGAGTTCTGTTGACTTCCAGTTTCTGGCTGATCCTCATGGCTTCTTTTTATGTCTGACTTTCACCCTGCTTAGAAAGGACTCCGCTAATTCAGATAAAAGACCATACCTTGTTGGACCACAACTTAACTAAAGTAACATCTTGAAGAGATATTGTTTACAATGGGTCCACACCCACCAAAATGTGAACCAAGACCAAGAACATATTCTAACTGAGGTACACACTTCAAATTACATGAGTTACAATTTAATTTTTTAATGAGCTGAAAGATGTATTAAATAGACAAAACTGCCCATTGTAAGGATAAATGACAAAACTTATAGAGGTCCCCAGTATCTATTAACTTTCTCTTTCTTGAAAATAAAACTCTTTCTTTTTTGCTCGGCATTTAAACTCAAAATAAAATTGTCGTTTTCCAGTCTTCCTTACAACAAATGGCAATGTGACTAAATTCTGGCCAAAAAGAAATTAACAAAAGTATTACATACAACTTCCAGGAAAACTCTGAGATTCTACAATATTAATATTAGTATCCATTTAGTATATCAGAAGAGGTTTTAAAGAACAGAGATAAAATGTTCCAAAGAAAGTGGTTAAAGCATAGAATTTTCTATAATACAAATAGCTAGAGAATCTGAAGAGTATTTAGATTTGTTTATATAAGACAAAAATGCAGGATGCACATTTCCTGTTTTCCTTTGTTAAATAATAAAAAAATTCTTCTATTTTGTTTATCATGACTTCTATGAAATATTGATATACACTCAAACATTGATATTTGATGGATACACTCTCAGGCTCAGCTCTTGGGAATACAGAACCCATACTGACAGTTTTTCATGGCCCTTGACTATTTGAGGACTGTGCTGGTAGAGAGTAAAAATTCTATGTATGCTTTCAGCAAAAAATTACAACAAAGATTAATGAAAGTGGTTTAAGCAATAAGAACACATGATTTCATATAGCAGAATGTCTGGAGGTGACAGTCTAAGGTGAGTTAACTCAATAACTCAACAGAATTAGAGCTCTAGTTCAAAATCCTGGGATATTCCTGGTTTTTCCCTTTTGGTCTCAAGATGGTTGCAGGTACTCCAAGCATCAGGACCTCATGCAACAATGTCCAATAGCAAGAACAGGAACATTGTTCAGGAAAACCCTAGCACATTTTCCTTTAAATTACACTGGACAGGGTATATGTGCCTAAGCTAATCATTGGCAAGTACAAGAGAATTGCCTTGATTAAATTAGATTAACCTACACTCCACTTTGGGGACTGGGAAGGGACCTAAAAAGTATGTGGCTGCCCAATCCATATAAAAATTGATGTTAGATTACCAGTGAAATGAGGATGGTAAATCTAGCTGTGGATTGGCAAATACAAGGTCTTTCATGCTAAATATTGAAATGAAGAGTAGAAATAGGCTCACTAAAGTATCTCTCCAGTCCATGTAGATACTTTATATGTATAATAGTTGAAAAAAGATTTGTTAAATTTTTCCTAAGACAGAAAAGAATAGAAATACACACATTTATGGACTAAAATGTATGCATTACACAACGAATGTAAGTAAATTGTCACATATTACATAAAATATACTAAAGCATGACAGAAATTTAGAAAACAACAATTACCCTATGAAAGTTTTGACAATCTTAATGATACTCATTTATGTAATGGCAAACAAAGTCATAAAGCCATTTTTTAGATGGACCATTTTTATAAATCCCTGCAATAAACTCCCCATCTGAATGTTAATGTGATCATGTCGCATTTTCATAAAAGAATAATTTGTGCAAAATGTTCAGCTAAAGTGACATTTTATGGGTGTTGTCCCTGCCAGGCCCTAAGTCTGTCCCTCTGGGAACAAATAAAGATGTCTGGGAATGCAATGAGCTGTACTGGGCTGAACCTGAACTTTTTCCTAGGTGCTCAATTCCAACCAAGAGATATCAGTGCTAGGGACAATTTAAACATTGCTCTCAGTTTTCTACCATAGTAAGTGAAAGGAGATCTACAAAAACAATTAAGGATTGACATGTTTTCAAAGAGTTATTTTAAATTCATATATTCAAAGATGTCTTAGAAATAATCCAGTCCATCTCCTATGAATTGAGGACCAAAATCTCAAAATGTTTATCAAGGCCATACTATTATGGAGTGGGAGAGCCAAGAAAAACTCCCGTGTCTCCTGGCTACTAGTACAGTATTCTTTCCACTTCTGCCTGCCATTCCAATCGTTTTAGTAATTTAGGAATTTTATTCATTCATATTAACAATGTTGAAATTAAAGATGACAAAATGTAAGCCAAGTTGCATAAAAAATGAAGCCTTTGTTTTAAAAGAAAAAGTAACCATAAATAATCATCAGAAACAAGAAAAATCACGTCATGTGTAGATACTTTAACTGTTACAGTAAAACTTGGGGTAGAGGAAGCAAATACCTTCATGAATATTTATTAACTGTGAAATTTAACTATTTAAAAGAATTAAATTTGATTATTTAGGAAGTATGTGTACATATTATATAAAATGTGAATGTATGTGCATATATGTATGTTTGTGTGTATATAAATTTCACAGTTCTGTGAAACTTAAATTTCTGTTATTAATCATAGCAGTGGCTATAACCTCCTGAGTTTTCCAACCAGGTATCATTTACTTTATATATGATGAAGCTATATCCTGAGTGTATTTATTTTACATCCATTCAGCTTTTATATTATATAAGACTTAAATTACATTAGTGTGTTCTGGGTTCTTTCCTAACTACTTTATGTATATTTAATAGTTACAAATTCTTATAAGATTGGTACTATTTATATCCCTATCGTTATTGATGATTATAGGATGGCTTTATCAGCAAGAAGCCTCATATCCTCACAGAAAAGGTTTAAAGCTTTGAGGAAGGAAGACACTTCTTGTGAGAAGTTCTCAGGAGCCTTCCCTTCAAGCCCCAATGGCCCGCACCGTGTTATATGCCCTAGTTGCAAGGTGGGCTAAGAAGCAAGTATAGGAGAGGTGGGCTCAGCCAACAAGAAAGGGTGAGGGAAGGAATAGCCTTTGAAAAGGTAGAATTCTATCATTAGTTATTGCTTTATAACAAACCACCCCAAAGTTAATCACCATCGTTTACCATTTCTAAAGAATCTAGGCATCAGCTGATTTGTGCCAGATTCAGGTGATCTTGGTTGAATTCATTAATGCATATGCAGACCACTGGTGGGTTAGCTTTTGCAAAACCCATAAAGAACCATTGGAAATCCTGGCCTAATCTTCATGGGGGCATTTCTCCTTATTCTTCTCTTTCATTTTCATCATTCGGTTCTGAAACCAGATATTGAGCTGTGCTACGAGGTTCAGAATCCTGGCCACCTCCTAGCACCAGTCCTGGGTGAAGCATGTGTGAAGGATAATTCCTCCTTCTGTTCTAGTGTCTGGCATTTGGTTGTAGGGGCAGCTCTTTCTCTGAGTGGAATAAGATTGGATCCAGATCTCTGTGAAGTGCTGATAATCCTACTATGTGAATGTGAATGAAGGAGGACTCTACTGAGAGTTCGATCCTGACTGAATTAGTTTGCTTAAAGCACTGGAGCATGTAAGTACATTACTGTTCAGAATGGAGGCAAGCTACACTAATCGCAATGGATAGGAGTATATTTCTATAAAATACATATTACTGGAAAAAAATTGATTAAAAATTTAAAAAAAAGAAAAAGGTAACTTTTTTCATTTGTAGAGTTTGTAGAGTTTTCTACTCACTTCTCCAGTCCATTATAGTTCCTATGTTTAGAAGGTGATCATAGTCCTTTACTTATTGGTGAGATCTACATCTTCATGCCTGAGTGGTCTCTGACAATGGCAGTCCTATTTGTAGTAGATTGGTGTGGTTTAGGTTAAGTTTTACCACTGGATATGAAACTAGGATAGAGGTGGAGGCATTGCAAAATCCCTACACAGATGTTCAGTTCATCTACCTTCTTTTTAGATATGAGAAAATGCTAAGTGACTTGTCTAAGATTAAACAGCTAAATAATGAGAGTATAAGAATAGGTCTCAGAAACATCAGGCCTTTTGAATACAACACAAAAAGAGAACAGCCATTTCTCAATTTTCTTCCTGGATATTCAATCCTACTGGAATTTCCACTATAGATATTTACTGCAGTCCAAGGAGAGAAAGGAAAACAGGGACTGTAGAGATATTCAATCTAACTGATCAAAGGAAGTAAATGTCTTATAATTTGGATGACTTTTCTTTTTCATCAGGAGAGGGAAAATACATGGTTTTTGTTTGGAAAGGTGAGAGTTTGGTGGAAAGAGTGTGGCTATTGCAGCCACAGGGAATCTTAGTCCTATATTCCTGGTGTTCAGGCTGGAAATTGCCTTTTCTCCATTTAGTACCTGCCCATGGCAACTGCTACCTATTTATGAGTTACTTAGAAGCTGAATAAAATACATCTACTCTATAAAGCCTCATATCATTATCTTCACAGTAAGTTGCCATTAAAATTTTGCTATCCTCTGAGGATATTATAAGAAAATAGGTACTTGAGATTTTCTATGAAAAGTTTTAGCTTTGAGTATAATATCTTCTGAGAAAAAGAGGATTGATTCTTCATCATTGCTTCAGTGACCTGAAAGAATTCAGTGCTTTTGTACTCAGCCAATAGAATGAAAATTGTGAATCAAAATCACAAAATATAAGAGAAGGAAGGGTCCTTACAGTCTCCCTGGCCTATTCCCCTCATTTTACATGACAAGAAATTAGGAGCAGAGAGGCACTGTCCAAAGTTCAGTATCACTCACCATCACACAGGAGCAATTCCATGAATTGCAGTGTCAACCTTTCTTTTTCCTTAATTAAAATATTAAACATTGCTATGTGCCAGTCTTGTTGATTGCCAGAAATATCATCATAAACAAAAGCTTAGACTAGCACAAGACTCTTCCCAATGCCTCTGACTGCTTTCCACATATCTCACCTCCCTTCTAGGACTCACTCAGCCCCACCAAACTTCCCCTCAGACACATCCTCCCTTTTCAAGCTTGTTTTTGTTTATGTGTTGATCCTTTCTAAATAATTGCTTACTTTACAATTGTTCATGTAAGAACATGGTAGAAAATTCCAGAGATACAAGAAGACAAAAAGATGAAAATTAAGTCTCTCCTTCATCCATCCCCCAGTCACTTGCATCTTTTTCCCCAAGGTCATGCTGTTTCTAGATATTTGTGTATCCTTACAGAGATATTCTGTGGGTATGTACATATAAAAGCAAGTAAAAATGGATATTCCTTCCTACCAAATGTTAATATCTGCATATTGTTCTATAACTTAACTTTTGAACTTAAATTTGTGCTTTCCAAATTTGATACTAATCTGTTAGCTTATTAAGGTGTGTCTTCATGTGGGCTTCAGTATGTTGAAGTTTTTAACTCAGCCAGTGACTACCCTTGAATTTTACTCTATAATTTAGTTACAA